>JAEIHY010012958.1:0-18947 GCA_018904565.1 Drosophila tsacasi | reverse complement strand
TTGGCCTATGCGCGGCCCCCGTGAGGGCCTTCCGACTTAACCTAACCTAACCTAACCTATCCATTTTATTTTGAACTTTGGACACTTTCCCTAGTAAGTCATTCCAAAAAAATCTTCATTTTTCCGCCTAGTCAAACGGGCCGAAATTGCCCCTGACAATGGCCAAAAATAACTTTAAACTCGTGGCTGGCAAACATTTTGAGGGCAAACAATAACCGAGAAGGCAGAAGGTGTCGAAGGGGCCGAGAGGTTGGCTTGGGACACCGACCCGACCCGAGGTCGAGTGGCAAACAAAGGTCATATAAATAAATACTTGATATCTTTTTCTTATTTTTTCCCGGCTGATTTTCCTTTGCCATTTTGCTCCAGCACTGTTGAGATTTTCACTTTTGGTTGCCTTTGCTGTTTGTTTTCCACCTTCCCTATCCATTTCCCTTTCCCCACTTTCGGGCTTGTATTTTCCCGCATTTCGTGAGAAGAAAAACTTTTCTTTGCGCTGGCCTCGCCGTTAGAGGGCCCCAGCGGCGCACGAGGCGTATAAGTTATTTCAGCAAGTCCTTTGTATGCGTACGTGTGGAAAACGCAACTCGACAATGGAGAGGAGTCGGCCTCCTCTTTTGCTCCTGCTGTCTACCTATAGCTGGCTGATTGAGCTGGAGCTGCCGCTGCCTGCTACTCTGACTCGTGGATTGGCGTTGAAGTAGCAATAATGCCATTTCATTCAAGTGTCCTGGCCTGTCTCTGTCTTGCTCTTATTGGTTTTGACCCCGTCGCAGGAAGGGAAGGATTCTGGATTCGGAGTCCGGGATCCGGGTTCCCTGTACAGCGAGTGTGGCATGCGTAACAATATGAAATTGATGACTTTCGCTCCGATGCGTTTCGATATGTGTGCCGTCTGCCAGTCAAGTTCGCTCGTCACTCACACAGTCACTCACTCACTAATTCCCTCATTCATACCTTCGTTCAGCGATTCATTCGTTCATTCATTCATTCATTCATTCCACTGGCTGCAGACCTTCGATAACCGCACTAATGAAGTGAAGTCTACCCTTTTCCTGGCTTTTTCTCCTGCCTGACTGGGTGGCCGGCTGACTGCCTGTCTGGGGCCTGGGTGCCATCCTTTGACGCACCTTTTCAGATTGACAAATAAATTCGAGATGCCAGACTTGAGCTGTTTGATTGCTTTCGCTTTGGTCAGCTATTAGTGTTTGCTGGTCCAAATGTTTGGCCTTTTCACGGCGGACTGGGCACATTTGTGGCCCAGTTTTATGGTTCAATGATCACCTCTCTCCGTGGCCTTTGAAGTGGGCAGGAAAGAAAAAAGGAAAAAAGAGTCGAAAAAGGGTTCGGCAATTGTTGTTTGCCATATCATAACTGCCCACTCCTGCTCACGCCCCCCCCATCATCATCACCGTCGTCGTCCGAAATCTGAAATCCGAGGACGAGGACTAGGACGAGGGTTGGAGGGCTGGACCATTTTATTTATTAATGCGCCACCTTCGTGTCGGCCCTTTGGCCATAAACTCAACTGCAAATAATAATGGCAATCAACAGCCAGGACTACCGGCCCTGCCCCCCACATCCGCCCCCGCGGGCTGTACTCACCTGGCGTGCGTTAAGGGTATTATTGTCGGTGGATTTGGCGGCTGCTGCGGCACGATAAGACCTCTACGCGGCGGTCCACGTTGCGGCAATGAAATATCTCCGGCGGATCTTAATGAAATTACGCCCGTGCTCTCGCGGTTGTTCGAGAAGCGCACCCGGCCACCCTGCAAATAAAGTGGAGAGGAGAACCGTGAGTGAGGGGCATACATACACTGGGGGAAAAACGCCATCTAAAATCGAGAATAAAATAATAGATATGTATAAGAAATTTTGCAGCTAGAAATTAAGATGAAATAGGATTAAGTATATGTAGCTATAAATATATTTGTATATAGTATTTGTGTACTCTTTACTCTAATTGGAAAGCTTCTAAAAATTCCTATACATGTCAATGCTTCTTTAAGTGAAAAAGCAACCAATTTTTGGTTTATTATAAAAGAAAAACCTACTACTTCTTTAGTTTTTACACATTTTTTAAGGTCCTTTTCCTATCACGTCTATATCTTTTTCCCTGTGTATATATTCTTAACAAGAGAACGAGATAGAGAGCCCGTACAACATGGGGATTAGCATTCAAGTAGAATTTGTTGGCCGCTGTAGAGCAACAAAATTATGAAAAATTAACAAAGTTATAAAACTTTATGAGGCCGTGAGTGGGACAGAGAGGGAGAGCGGGTAGAGTGAGACAGGGCGCGGAGAGAGTTTATTTGCTGTTGCTGCGCTATATTTGTTTTTGTTGCACTGATTTGATGTGGCTGCCGGCTTCAGCTTGGAATTTTAAATTTAGTGAACACAAATTTGGTTTCTTTCGCAGGATTTTGTTTTTTATATTTTGCGAATGTTTGTTTGGCAACGGAAATTGCAAAGTTTTCTCGTTTTTAATTTAGGCAATGCAGCAAAGTTTTGTTGGGTGCGCAGGGAGCGTGGAAAAGCGTCAGAGGTCGACCCCCGAAAATCAGAATTAGTTTTTTTGAACCGAGCTGCCTCCCCCTCCTTCTTGGCTTTCGGGTTGGTTTAATCCGCAGTATTTTTGGTATGCAGAGCTGGGAATCGGTCGGATACCGAGAGCCATATCATGTCAAACGCTTTGCGGGTCCAGTTTCTGATCAAAGGCTGGCCCCAAACAATTCAATTTCAATGCGTTTCGGCCGCATTATCTCCGGCTACTCCGGTCCGTTAACCTTTTCCCGAGAACCGCAAAAGTTTCATTTCAATTTTAAACAAATTTCGTGGCCACATCAAAGGGGCCCAAGCGAAAGAGGCCCGCACAAAAGGCCCCGAAAGGGGGTGGCTCGGGAGAACGCTTCAGCGTTGA
Source organism: Drosophila tsacasi (assembly GCA_018904565.1). NCBI lineage: Eukaryota > Metazoa > Arthropoda > Insecta > Diptera > Drosophilidae > Drosophila > Drosophila tsacasi. The sequence continues at coordinate 16,027 of JAEIHY010012958.1, read as the reverse complement.
GTGATTTCAATTGACTAAAAAAACAAATTCCCTCGGCCTCAGCCTCAGTCTCAGTTCTAGACCCGATCCCGGTCTCCGAATGTCGATAACTTGCTTAATGCGTTCCGACAAAAGCGCAACGCCCCCGAACTCAGGAATAAGTCAAGGGGGAGCTAAGAGAATTATGCAAAGGGAAAAGTCTCAAGACGTCGCGTCGTCTCAGAGTTTTCCCACCTCAACCCGAGCTCCAAAGCTCCGAGATCAATCCACAATCAGAGTGGGAGTCAGAGTCGAGCAAGTCAACAAGAATTATGCACTTTTTGACTGTCAATAAAAATAAAGTGAGTTCGAGTCGCAGTTTGTCCCGGAGTTATGCACACAGCCCAAGGAGCGGGCCACAGGGAAGCGTGCAAATGCCAAAGGACATGGACATACAAATCGAAGTGGGTAGAAATCAATGCGCCAGCACAAAAATATATTCAGCGTATAATTTAATAAAGCAAATAGAGGAAAAAGCCACAAAGCGAAAATCGCTGAGGAAAACCAAACTCGAAGAGAGGCACACAAAAAAAAAATGAAATAGAAAAGAGGAAGCTCTCCTCCTCCCCCACAGCTTTTGTGGCTGGCAAATTCCACAGAGAAATCAAAGCGGGTTGCCGCTGAAATTGGTAAAGGAACTGGCATTGGATCGGGTTTGAACCTGGCGCTGGAGTCCGCCGGGTAACCAGAATTAACGGCGTCACAGGATGTGCCGCATAAATTTCGAATGTGATTGCAACTGCGACAATGTTGTCGCTGCCAATTCAATTTTTTTTGTGTTATAGGATGACATAACCCGACAGACTTCCATCTCATAGTGTAGAAAATATTTCAGACAGAGAAAAAAGGGTTGTTGGCTTTATATAATGGTTTTCCGTTTAACTAAAGGTTTTTTAATAGTTTGCTTTATATCTATTCTGTACCTATTAATAATTTAAATCAATTTCAACAAGTTTAAGTGTATTTATGTGGTATCCAAATGTATCTTAAGCAGGACACTCACCTGTATAGTGGCTGCTGGTCCGCAGTTGAGCCCGGCCATGAGAAAGTCATCGGGATCGCTCTCGTAGGGCGGCTCGTCATACCAATGACCTTGATGATGCAGTGCACTCACCGCATAATGGGCAGCTGCTCCTCCTCCGCCACCACCGCCGCCTCCTCCCATGGGTATGGCACCCAGTCCGGCGATGCCCATGCCGACGCCCGTTCTCAGCGCCTCGTCGTACATGTACGTATCGTCTGGAAGGGGAATAAACCGAGTTTAGCAGCCGCAAGTGGGGCTCAAGGATTAGGATTAGGGAAGACTGTGCGGAGGGAGATCTTTAAAAGTTTTGCGAGCGCCCCGAAAAATGTGCAGAGCCAGCAGAATGGGCTGCAACACAATATTATTATACGCCACGTTGCACACAAAACTTGCAATGCCATTTGCCACATGCGAGCAGCACAAGTTGCTCCGGCACCAGCTCCAGCTACCGAGTCCGTGGTCCTTAGTCCGGGGCTTATGTTCGGATTCTGGTCCGGAAACGGACATAAGATTTTATGCTCGCTTATGCATGTGACGCTCGCCAGACGGGCGGGCGGAGCCACGCCCTGTGCTGCAGTTGCAACTTGCAGCAGAAGCACTTCAAGTGTAAAATTCCAGGCTGCATACTTTTCGGGACACTCGCCTAGATTTTCCCCAAAGCTCTTCCTCTCTGTCCGCCGTCGCTCCTGTTCCTTGGCTTTGTTCTTTTTGCTTCTTTGTGCCACTTACCCATGCGTCCCTCGCCGCGACTCATTTGCAACAGTCCCTGTCGAATGTCACGCAAGATCTGTCAAAGATAGAGAGCAATATTGGAATTGAAATTAATTGAATTGGAATATGTCTTGTTTTGGGCACTTTTCATTAATATAATTTACAAAGGGTCATTCGAAAGGGTATCTTCCAGAACTCGCAGGTCCTTACATATGCATTTAAAGTTGTAAGAAACCCAATGCACATGCCAGCTGACAGCAAATCGAGTTTACCAAGAAATAAATTCTGTGATCCAGTTTCCGGGAGATCACATTTTCTCGAACCAGACATAGACTTATTCTAATCAAGACTAATAAGCAGCCTTCTCCAACTTTATATGGTCAGAGAAAGTTGCGACTTCTCGGCATGGCCAACTTTGGGACCCTCTGCCGCCGCCAGACAGACTGTAACTAGATAAAACTTCTCCGTATTGAAGGCGACGCCTCCGCCCCGGGTTTGCATGCATGTTTGCTCGTATTTGGGCAGCACTTTGTCTGCATGCCAAACGTGACTGCTGTGCGAAATGAAAGGACGCCCGGCGAGGACCGGGACGGGGACGAAATGTTGTCAACTCTCAAGCTGACGACTCCTTCTCCCGGCTGGCATCTTATTAGCCCAGTCAGTCAGTCAGCCAGGCGGTAGTCAGTAAGGCTCGCGTAGCTGGCAAAGGCGTTAAAATTACAAAATTCCATTTGAAAACTAAAACAATTTTGCCAGCGCAAGCAGAACTACTAGAAAGTGCTACTTGTTTCTATTTTCGTTGCCTTCTTTCTCTTGTTGTATATCTTTTTGGCATGTCCTGAGTGTCCTGCAGCATAATGGCATTCTGTGTGCGCGGCATACTAATTCCGAGAGCATATATGAAAATGTGTTCTGCTGCTGGCAGCCAGCGAAAAGCATGCCAGGGCCAGCGGGCGAACAGAACCTGAAACGGAAATAGAGGCAATAAAAGCGGGGCGCTGAAAAATTAGCTAAAAGCTTTTTTGGCCAGTCCGCATTAAAAATGCATTCAAATGGCACTGCCGGATTGTCGGGGCGGTGTGCTATATGGCCCGCCCACAGCATCTGTACACACAATTGACTAGATATACACCAGTTGGCAAATTGAAATTTACGTGGCCAAGACACACGGAAACTTTCCTTGCCATTCTAATCACATCTGGGGTTCCTGGAGTCGCCTGCCTAATTGCTGGGCCAAATGCAAGGATCCCTCTACCCTCTACCAAAAAAAGATATAAGAAACTTCTAGTCTCTACTGTCTCATCATAAATATTTCATGTTGCTCGTAGGTACACACAACAGCAGTTTTCCTTTTTTTCTCCAGCTTTTCTTGCCAAAATGGAAAACAAGCTCGTGAACAGCCTCCCGTCCATGCGAGGGGTGCGAAGGGTGTTCTGCAAAAACAGCAATTACAATTAGACAAACAGAATGCTGTTTGCACAAGTTAAGCAGCAGCAGTAGAAGCAGCAGCAGCAGCACTACCAACAATAACAATGCGACACCCCAGCCCATATCGCAATACCTCCCCCCACCTTTTGTGTGCTTTTCATTTATGCACAAAAATTATTGCCCTTGCTTAGGAGCAGCACACATTTTCCTGGACTGGCACACAGTTGACAAATTGTCGTGCAGCAACGCAGTTTGTGCGAGTACACAGGCGGAAAAAGGGTCCTTCGTCATCATATCAAACCTTTTTAACCTAAGATTCCGTAAGCGGATGGAAACAGACAAATCCGGCTCGAAGGACCAACAGTAAACATTGTTTTAAAGTCTCTTAAGATGTTTGCAAGTCTACATTTTCATATATTCATATATTTCTATTACTTTACCCTATTTCTCTCTGTGCATTCGTGTCTCTGGGTGCTGCGTGTAAAAGTCCGCATCTGCTGTCTGATGTGTATCCATCATTGAGCCTGATAACTGGCATAATTAACTGGGCCGACTGCCAAGCTGATTGAGGACGTCGACAGCCAAGGGGAGATGATTTCCCTAATCGATTTGGATTTTGAGTCCATGCTAAATGAATCTGAGTGCCATTCACAACGAGATAAATCTAGTAAATCTCGGGGTTACATTATCAATCGGAATCAGAATCAGGAACAGCCGGGAGTAACCCGCAGTCAACATGAAATACTTTGGTCTGCGTTCACAACTAATTCTCCTGGCATATAAATAAATAAGTTACTCTCTTTCAGCGACACGCCCATCCATTCACACTTGCCAAGCCAACAGACACACACAGCCACGAGTATTTTTATCATGTCCTTCGTTCGGACAACATTTTCAAGTGTGGAAAGTCTTGTTTTTTGTTGTTTTGTATGACAGACAAAAGTTTATCATTCGCCACGTTGCACTTCATTGTTTTTGTTGCCCCTGCTTTTGGTGCCAGTGCCAGTGTTGGTGTGTATCTATGTGCTTAACATTTTGTCTGCGTCTGTTTTGCATGTTTGCTCGCACATTTATTTGGAGGGCCGAGTTCGGGCTGTGGCGGGGACTGGAGCTGGGACTGGGACTGAACGGAGCTTTTTCGGCCCGGTCTTCGGCTTTTATGCCTTGGAATAATTGCTGTTTTTATATCAAATATTTTTAATAGCTTTTTTAATTGGCTTGTGCATGCAGAAGTCGTAGCATTTGTATTGCAAATACAAATAAGAACTCAAACAGTGCATGACGCAACTATAAGGCGGTTGCGAGAGAAGATATATAATAAATTTGACTATTAACTAAAATTGTATGAGTGTTGCTGGACACATTTGGGAAAAATAATAGAAGAAAAGTTCGTAGTACACCTTTTACGATGTCTGTTTTAATGGTAAATGTGTTTCGTCTGAAACTTATGTATGCTAAGGCGGCCTAACGAGCTTGGATTTTCCAATGATAATTATTAAGCATCTATTTTTAATAAAACTTTTGTTTCTTCATGAGTATCAGCTGTAAACTCAGCTTAAAACTAAAACTTAAAACCCCCCAAATTGCAGCTGGAACTATTTGGGAATTCTACGCAACGCAAGTCTGCTTCGGACTGTGATTTTAATGTATATCTAAACTGTTATCTATTTTATTTTGAAAAGAATAATATTTTTGATTGCTTAATTATTTACTCAGGCCAAGTAATATTTTGTTAAAATGTTTCCCTAAGCATTCTCACAGCGAAACGTACTGTATCCACGACCAGAGCTGCAGGGCAAACACAACCTTTCGGCCTCTACAATTGCAACAGTTCCTTCTGCTTGTGTATTTAGTGCATGCAAATGCAAATGCAAGGATACGGAGTCTGTGAAATAAATAGAGCAGCCTTCAAGGCTCGGGAATTGCCAGAGCGTCTCGCTCACCCTTTGAGCCGAGAGTGTTTTATGTTTATTTAATTTGTGAAAAGTGCCCGGAACAAATAGGCTTGATTTATCCCTGGCCAACAACAGCAACCCAAATGTTTGCCATTCGCATTTATCAATTTTGGAATGGACATCTTGGATGCATAAATCTTGGGCCTTGCGGTTGCAAGTATCTAAATATATTCGGACATGTCTCGAGTCACTTACCTCCTCGTGTTCACGCTGGAATTTTTCCTTTTTCCGCATGGCCTCCTGTACCTTCAACTGCAATTGGAAAATTGTTGTCGTTTACTGAGTGACTTTGTTTATTTATGGATGCGGCAACTAATTTCTTGGCAAACGAAAATTTTAAAGTATACTTTGGGGTTGCAAACAGAATAGGGGCGTCCCCGGATGGGGGCAGTTTTTATGGGAAGTGTGCCTGAGTGTGTGTGGTTATGCATTATGCATTTGCTAACTATTGTTGTTGCCATTACAGCTGCTGTTGCTTCAGGTGTTGCAGGCGCTGCTGCTGCCTGTCTATCTGTTGTTGCTGCTGCTGCTGCTGACGCCGTTGATTGCATTTTGCTGCTTGTTTTTAGTTTGGCGCCGTGCGCGCTGTCATTAATAATGAATGTTGACGGCAATGAACTTTTAAATGTTGCATGCATCCACACGCTGCTACTTCCTCGTCCTCGTCCTCATCCCCTTCCTCTGGTTGGCTCCTGCCGCAATTGTTCTAGTTGTTGGTGTTGCTGCCGCATGCCATTACAGGTAAACGTGCTCAAAAGCAACAGCCGCAGCTTTCGTGTTGAAATTGCATTGCAAATGCAGTCAAACGGGGGGCCTCCGTTGGGTTGGCTAGAAAACTTTGCAGCGTGTTGTTGCTGCTACTGCTGCTGCTGCTGCAGTTTGTGCAAATTTTTTGCTGTTGTTCAAGTAAAAATTTTGTTGGCTGTCGCAGCTGTTGCAAAAGCAGCAACGAAGCAGCAACAGCAACACCGGTAGCGACAGCAGCTTGTTAAATTTGCAGCATAAATATTTATGCGGCTATTCTAGCCCTTCTAACTAACCAAACATCATACTAACATACTCCTTTTTACATGGACAACAACAAAAAATAGTTCTTAAGCAGGACGAAAGTTAATAATTCTTCAACTGATTGTTAAAAGCATTTTCTTTTCATTTATGTTTAATATTTCTGGTTTCATATGCTTATGCTTATGCTTTGTCAAAAACATATTTTTGGGATTATTATTTGCAACCTTATATACTTTATTATTTTCGTTATTGCCTATGGTTTTGATATTAATTACAATAAATATTAGGTTAACAATATTTTCCGTGCAGTTACCAATTATTTTTGCCGTTACAACTCACCCTGTGGATTGTCTCCTCGAAACTGTGCTGCTGTCCGCCAGCGCCGCCGTTTATCATTTGAAAGTGCCTCAGACGATCGTTGGCCGCCTGCAAGGATGCGAAAAAGAATCAATTTAGGGCAAAGTTTTAAATGAATTCTAGGGCCAAGGGAGGCTCTGGCTCAATCGCCTGGCTTATTAACTTTCTCAAGTATGCTCAAAGGTTACGCGCGGGGAGGGGCAATGGGAGCGGGAGTGGGGCGAAGGGCTGCTCATAAATCAAGGACTCCTTGAAAAGGGGCCACAGCCAGCATCGTGCTTTATCGCCATTAGGACGCCATTTTGTATTTCACACCTTTCAGCGGGGCTTTAATTTTTAATTAATAACGAGTCAAGGGTCAGGTTAGGGTCGCCCTTCGACCCTTCTCGGGTAGCTGTTTAATGCGTTTGTTTTCTTATCATAAATACCAAATCAGGTGGGAGAGGACAGAACACATGGCCTCGACCCAGGGTCCAGGTGAGTGCTGTTTAATTATATTTTGAAAGGCCATGGCTGCCGCCACGGTGCTGAGTAGGATGCCGCTACTTAGGCACATATCCTCAGTCATTTCCTGCGCTTATCTGCAGCAGGTCCTGGCCGGGCTCGTTTTTTTTCTCTCTCAGCCGAGCGCCTTTTTCTCCCTGGCAGTTTATTATTTATATTTTTCCTCTCCTTTCTCCTTTATTTATTCTTTTCTGCGCTGCTTGTGAAAAATTTATGCATGTCCTTGCTTATTTATGAGCAGCGTCGCCGTCCTGTTCCACGTTATCTCCGCTCCCGGCCGCAGTTTCATTGCCAGGCTCAAGAATAGTGCCGCCTGCGCCAGCCCCGTAGCAGCTGGCTCCAGGTCCGACTCCGTCTCCGTCTCTGATGCTTTTCCCCAAAGGTTGCTCTAATCAAAGGCGCTGAATGAATCCTTTGTGAGCGGTGCAGATAAAGCGAGTACAGCAACTCGAAGAAGGGAGAGGAGAAGGGATAGAGGGAAGGTGCAGCCAGGATGAGAAGTGGCAATGTAGACATGGCCGCTGGCAAAACATTTTTAACCTTTTCAGCTGGCAAAAGGAGAAGCTGCGCGCATAAAAATTTACATGTCCCCAGGGCCAAGATTAAGTATGCTTCCCAGTGCTTCCCAGGACACAGAGTACGGAGCACGGGGCGAGTCAAGACGCAGAAAGTCATAAAATGGCAGCCTAGAAGAAGGAAATTCACGTAGAAGGAAACCAAACGAAATGCGAGCAAATAAATTGAAAGAATTACCGCAGCAGTTGATTCAAATGAAAGGCTGTAGCGGAAGTTGGAGCGATGGGAGCTGGGGACAGAACTTGCGGGACAGGACAAACAATTTGCTTGCGGTCATAAAACGAAGCGCGAAAATGAGTTTTAGTTCGGGGAAAGGGGGAATCGGGAAAAGGCGTTCGGGGGAGTACTTACCCTGGCCTGGGCGCCATTCTGCTGATTGTTCCGATCCCGTCGATTGACAGTCTTCAAGCCTTTCAGCAGTCGGGCCAGCGTGGTGCGTTTCTTTGTCTCGCGGCCCTCTGGAGAAGTCGTCGGAAAATGAAAGAAATTGAATTAGTGAGGGAATTCGACTTGGCGGCGGCTGATTTACATATTATCTTCTTTTTTTCGCATTTGCATACCCGGGCAGAGGGCGGGAGTCAACATACCCGATGGAATTTTAAACGAAAGCCTGCCCAAATGACTTTTTTAGCTCGATAAATAAGCAAGTAAGTAACTGATTTTCACTGTTTCTTTAGTAAATTTTAGTAAACATTGCTAGGACACAGTGAGGCATAAATGATCTTAACAAGGGATAATTTATGTATACTTCAAAACAATGTTCTGCCAGGATATGCTTGCTGTGATTCCATAACTCACCTGCTGTCGGTGGAAATTCATAGAAATACGCAGATCTCGGACTCAGGCAGCTGTCAAAGAGAGATTCAAAATTATTATAGTCCTTTAAGGAAAAGGAAATCCCGCAGAAAACACTCACTTTTGCTGCACAAAGTTCATGTTCATGTGGGCGACGTTCGGGGGCAGGGTCTGATGCTGATGCGCTCCCACCTGCTGCGGCTGTCCTGGCACAATTGGTAACTGTTGCTGCTGCTGCATCTGCATCTGCTGCTGCTGCTGCTGGATGCTCTGCTGCGTCTGCAGCGTCTGCTGCTGCAGGAGCTGCTGCTGCTGCGTCAGTCCGCCGCGTGCCACTCGCGGTGCGAAGACGCCGTAGCCGAAGCCGTAGATCTCGTCCTCCTCCTTGTCGGACAGACAACTCGAGGGCTGCAAGAGGGGTGATTCGGGGTGGAAAATTAGTGACTTGTTTGGACACTCCGCGGCGGAGAGACACAACTACAGCGGCATGCAAATGAAAGTGGAGTACTCAAGCAGGCAAAAAATATTTACACAGTATTTTTAACACACAATTAAATAGATTTATTCGGATAGATGCTTAATGGTTTTCTTTTCTCTTGCTTTATTATTTTTGCAACGCCAACATCAATTTTGGTGGAATTTCGTTCTGTTTTCGTGTCGGATCTTGTAAATATTTTCCTTGGGGTGGTGGGGTGGCGCCTCTAATGGGTTTTCTTTTGTTAGGTGAGTGGAGTGTCGGGAGGATGAGGCTGAGGGTGAGGTGGAGGTGGTGGTGGTTCCGGGTCATCGTCATACATACCGAGTACTTTCCGGGCACGTAAATGGGCTGGCTATGACTATTGGGCAGACCGGCGCCGTGCATCGAGTGGCCGCGATGGCCGTGCTGCTGCCGGTGGTGCAGACCTATGCCGCCGCTGCTGCCGCCACCGCTGCCTCCTGCACCGCACCCGGCGCTGCTGCCGCCGCTGCCACCACTGGCGGCGCCGCCGCTGCCGCTCCCCGTGCTGCCGCCCGCCCCACTGCCGCCAGCCCCGCCGCCACCAAGCAGCTGGGCGCCGACGCCGTGCAGCGGACTCCGCTCCGCCCAGGCCGCCTGGCGCGCCCGCTCTATGGCGCTGAGAATGTCCCCGAAGGGAGCCATTAGCAGCTCACAATAGACGGAGGCCAGGCCCTCTAAATGGCCACGTTGTCCATCCTGCAAAAGAGCGAGAAACGAGCAGCAGAGAAAGGTAAGAACGGACTCTTGGCCAAGTTCGGAAGGGGGGAGAGCGCGTGGGGAGATGCGGGGACTATGAATGCTAATGTGTGCGCGGGTTACAGTGGGGCTAATAAGATGAATACCGGATGAGATGGTTACAGAGATGGAGATGGATGGTGGTGGAGAGGGGTGAAGGTTGGAAAGTACACAGAGACAAAGCGGTTAATGATGCTATATTGATGTTGGCGTTGGATGGGGTTAGCGGTTTGGCTACTGACCGGGTTAATAATCACTAATTGAAGGGGGTTAATTCGCTTATCCCACTAATCAAAAGCGGCCATTACTTGGCTGCACAGGTGCATAGTAGAGGAGGCACTGGGGGAAAAGCTGTGGCAATGAAAATGATCTTAGCCATAAGCACCACACTGAAACTTTGTCAAAATATACAGCAACATAAATATTAATAATTTATTTAAGGTTTACAACGGTTTTAAAGCGGTTAGTGGGGAAGGTTACACTCTTGAGAAGGTTTATAATGGGGATTGTACTTATAAACCTATAAGTAACTCCCTCTTTAATGTTCCCAAGATTGCTCTAAACATTATGGCATTTGCCTCGTAGTGTACTCCTCTTGGCGTAATTAAATAAGAGCCCTTGTGCTTGTGCCCATATGTATAGTATGCAGGTTTCCCTGTTTGCCTACAATATGCCGCTCAAGTCAAATTAGTTGGCACAACTGCCGTCGTCAATTGCCACAAATAATTGAGTCTGCCTCCGGGGGAAAGTGGCGCTGGAGCGGGAGGGAGACAACTGAGAGCTCCAGTACCAGCCAGTAGTAACAGTCGAAACCTAATGCACTTAGTCTGGGCATAAATTATGGCTACACCCAGGCATACACATTTGAGTTTGGGGCGAAGCCATTCGGCGGGAGCTACATCTCGGGCCTGATAAAATCGTTAACAATCTGCCAAGTTAAATTACATAAAGCAGAGGCACTCTCACACACCCACTCACTCACTCACTCACACAACCACTCACTCCTAGCTGAGCTCTGCAGAGCGACAAGCAATGAGCTTCCCGTACGCACTTTTTCATTGCATACCTGCAGGGGCAATTTTGCAGGGCGAAAAAAGCGGGTCGGAAGCGAAGGTAACTCGCGGGAGCTAACCAGGGGGTTAACGGAGATTGGCAGGGGCAGCGCCCGCTGCCTTGACACTTTGAGTGGCGCCCTGGGCAATGTTAAACGCTTGACATTGTTCCACGGCTCCGGCGCTCTGTTCCCGTGCGATGGCATCAATCAAATATGACACGCATTAAAATATCGCCCGATTCCTGCCACAGGCACAGCCACATGAACCCGGGTCCTGGCCTCATGTCCTGCCTCCTCTCTTTAGCGTCATGTGGGGCCATGGGGAAATTGACAGGCTTCAGCTTGCCACCTGGCCTGCTATTTTGCCTGGGCATCTGCAGAGTGCCCGTTATGGGTGCGTTGTACTTTGACGTATGAAAAATACCTGCCACACTGCTCTTATTATGCCCTTTTTGTATGGGTCCTAGCCGATTTGTCACCTGAATGACATAATAAGAGTATTTTGTTAACCGAAAAGGTCACTTCTTCAGGAGAGACATTTTCCGACTTTGGAAAATGTTTTTAAATTTGATAAAAAATGTATTTAAAATAAAGAAAGAAAATTAAAGAAATTTAATTCAATAATTTTTCAACAATAACGATGATAAAGTTATGTACTTAACATTTTAGTCGAACAATTTAAACAAATCTGTATATATTTTAAAGTCTGATAGAAAATGCTTCACATGTTGCTTGATAATAATGAATAATCAAAAATTACTTTATTTATATTAAAATCATATTTTGCAGAAGAAACTTAGCCAATTAATAACAAAAGCCAGCCTGTCATTGCCACAAAGGCTATGCAAATTGAAAAAGGAAGTAGAAGCTCGGATAATTTAAAAACAACTTTGTTTTGGCAAGTTTATTATCTGCATATTGCCTTACTTGAATTTTCTGCAATGGCACATTTTTGAATAATTTTTAAAATCATACATTATATAAGTGTATTTAAAGCTTCGCCTTCGTAAAGCAAAAAACTTCCTCTTCATAGTTAAATGGAGCTTCCCGCCCAGACATGCGTATTTAGGAGCACCGGCTTTGTATATATATTGTGCAATTTGCGAGGAAATTGCCACGTTTAGCGTAATTTTTGCTACTTATTGCCTCTTTGACTAGGATGCCAACAGAGAAAAGGGAGAGTTTCGTAGCCTCTGGCCATACTAAAAGGCAGTCGAGTTCCATTTTCTTATTTTTTCCCTCGATTTCTTTTTTTTTTTGCTGCTGCTTTACGCTTTGGGTAATTTCACAATGAGCCCTCGAGGCGGCTGCCTTGTTTGGCCTTTTCATTAGAGGTTAACTCGGAAAGTGTCAACTTTTGATGAAGGGGGAACGAAAGTGTTTTTTGCCCTTTATGGCTGACAAAGTGTGTTTAATGCTCGATTGAAATGGGACTTTGCCGGGGCGCCATGCCTCCTGACATGGCCGCAAACTGATCGGCTCGGATTGGAGCTGTCTTCGTTTCAATCAACATCGCTTTTATGCCTTATAAACTGACTTGCACTTGTGGCAATTGTCTGCCGTTTCCTCGTCCTGTAAGCATTACTTGAGCGGAAATCATTCAGCGTCTCATTATGCTCGTGCACAAATTTATTATGCAATTCCAAGTTTATGTCTCCTAGCAGTAGCAGTATGAGTGCGGAATCAATTTCATTCCGAGATAAGGTTGAACCCAACTATAACACGCCTCGCCTTTCAGGGGTTATCAGGGCAGAGCTTGTCCAAGTCGTAAGAACAAATTCATAAAGTCATTTGCAATTTTGCTGCCAAAGGAAGAGGCGACTTGAGTGCAGAGCGAACGGAAATGCGAGCTGACAGAAAGTTAGCTCCTGCCAGATGGACAAACTTATCGATACAGACACACACATATATGTATGGTACTATATATCGCATTTATGCTCATGGTTATACGGCTGCGATGTGCTTGCGAGCTGAACGAATTCATAAAAACTGACTGCGAGAGCAAAGCAAGCAAAATAACTGTCGCAATAAAATAATTTATTGAAGTTCTGCAATGCCAGCGACAAATGCAATAAACTGCGAACTCCGCCTTGGCTCACATGACGTATGCGTTATAAATTCATTTTCAATAGCCCAGCGGGATCAGCGGGATGGGGTTGAGCATTGGGTGGCTGCTTTTATTGGCAACTCTTGACACACATCGCGGTGCGAGAAAAACGCGCCAGACCAAGACAAACAGCAGCAGGCAAGTCAGTTAGGGAGCCTGCCAACAACGTCCCGGACATATATGGAGGATATCGTGGAATCCGGGAACTGGAAGCCGGGCCAAGGTGATGTATGAGTTTAACGCCCTCACGTCCTCGCAGACAGCAACAGCAATAGCAATAGCGACAGGAGCCAAAGCGAAACTTGTCTAAGCTCGGAGAAAAAAATATTAAGCGAGGAAATATGTTGCCACCATATATTGACAGCGTGAATCAGGGGGAGCGGGACCACCGGGCCACCGACTTTGGCCCAGGATTTTTGGCAATGACAGCGGCTAAGTAAAGGGCGTGTAGCATCGCAACTTTTTGGCAGCGAATTCTGTTATTGCCACCGCCAAATGACTTTGTTTATTTGTTTCATGTACATTTCGGTAATCCGCCCGGCACAAATTACACGCCGGGCTAATAACTTTTGACATGTGATTTCGCGAGTGGCGTTAAGTCCGTGCCGCCAGCTCCGGTTTGCTCATTAGGCCTGTTCCCTGAAACACTCGCTGCGGCACTGTCCATTTTTTCCGCAAACTTGGCTGCCAGCCACTCGACTTGCTGCTAATTGATGACGTCTGTCCAGGGAAAAATAAAACGCATTTCGAGTCGGGTATATGGAAGTTGCTATGTAGTTTGTTTTTTACTAATTTAATTTTGTATCAGGCCAATAACACCTACATATGAAAGCAAATTAAATTTCAAAGTTGATACGCAAATTTTATGTTATAAAAAAAAAAAACAAACAAACAAAACGAAAGACATTAATGTAGTTTCACTCCATTTTGTAGTATTAATTTCCTAATTGTATTGCTTCCTTCTCCAATAATAAAGAGCATACAGCCACCGAGTACACCGAATCGAACATATTCCGAATCTGCGCCTGACTAAATCCGTTTAATGAGCAAACACAACGCACGCAAAATTACAAAAGAAGCTCGGGAGGTGTGCAGGAGGGGCGGTTGGAGAGGATTACTTTCCGCTGCTGGTCAACCAGAGCCTGGTATTTGCACAAGACTTCGAGAGCCACACGCAAACACCAATTAGAGTGACCGCAAGGCAAACAAAGGGCATCAATTAGGGGGACAGGACAGAGAGCCCGCCTTCAAGTTGACTCATCCCTGGGTTCAGTCAGTCATTCAGCCAGCCAACCCATTTGCGACTGCCATCAATTGCAAATTGTAAATCGCAAAATCTATTTGCAAGTCACAACATGGCACACAATTGCCCTGCGACGGATGACTGGGTAGAGGATAGATGGATGGATGGTGGAGATCCGTTTCCGTTTCAGCCGCAATCAGCTGAAAGAAATCAACTGGAGCGTTGATCCACGGCCGCTGTCTGATGCCGGCGAGCACTTAAGGGTTAATTCCATAAATTGTACATCAAAGCGGCGGAGAGTCGAGTCGGGTTCCTGAGGCATTCCGCCCTGCAGTTGACAATTTTTGAAAGTCAGTGATTTGTAAATAATCCTTTTATAAGCACAATGGCTGCTCGTTAACGGCAAATGAGTTTTGACATGGCCAGTGGACACTGGGCCTCAACTTTCGCCCCCTCCCCTCCCCCAGCCCCTTATCAGATACACCCCTAGATGTACACACACACGCCCTCGCTTATCGCTGTGTGACAATCTGGGAATGAGGCTCTGAATAATGCCTGGCCATTAACACAGCCATCATCATTATCATCATCGTCGGCGGCATCGTCATCATCATCATCGTCGACGTCCTTGTCCTTATCCTTGCCGTTTGAACCCCCTGTGAACTGTTCCTCGTTTTGGCCGGCACTTTCAGCCAACACCATCGTGCTGCTTGTAGTTCGCTGTTTGGCTGTTGGTTTCTCCGTGTTAATATCCCGCATACATGCAAAGTTGTGCGCCTAGGCGGAGGTTTTCCATTAAGGAAAATGCTATTTTGTACTTACATCCTTACATGAGCAGGCAACAAGCTCCGAGACTCGTCGAGACCAAAACTATGTTAAGTTGTTAAAAAGCAAGCGCAAAACTTGGGCCAACTCTTCTTGGAGGAATTCATTAGCCAGGCGCACACATGTATCGACACGAGGAATGCCGAAGGATACACAGAGAAAAGAGGATTTTCAATAATGATGTATCGAATTTAGAAAATCTAAAATGATTTTTTAATATTTATTTGATTATTACACTGAATTCATTCATTGAATTGTCAATACAAAATCTATAATCGTAACTCACAGAAGATATATACCTAAACGAACGAAAGAACAAAGAGTTCTAGGCCACATTTCTCCAAAATAAATGCAATATTCGGTTAAATTCTCGTACAATCCAACAAAATTGATATTTTAAATTTTCCGTGTAGAACGGCAAAGAATGAGAGAGCTGTTGAGGTGGATGTCTGCATGGCGCGCTGCCTAAAAGTATTTTCTAATTAAATACTCATGTTTTACAATATGACGCTGACATTCTGCGGAAATGCCTTTTAATTTTCACATTTGAGATGCTTATACACACACACAGGCACACACACTCCATCCCCACCGCCACCCCGTTCCTTTTCCGCTTTCAACTCATTTCGCTTGGCATCTTCCATTCCGTCCAAAACGTGGCACATTTAAGTTTAATTTGCCAGAAATGAGTTTTAGTTTTCCACGCGACACACGGCGCACAAATTTCATCTTCAGATGGTTGCCCTTTTGGTCTTTTGCTGTGTCATTTCCGTTGGAAGGAGGCGGACAGATGGGGGTGGGGGCCATCATCCATCCGCTCGCACATACATTAGCAGCAAATAATTTAATTTCTCATTTGTAAGTGATGGAAAAATCATTTCAAACATAAAAAGCTGGAGCCAGCCAGCTGGAGTGCGCGGAAAGTGCCAAAGGGTTGGTCGTATGTGCGTTCCGCAGCGGGAAAAAGGCAAAAATTACGCATACGCCCCGTTTCGCATAAGAGTGTACAAGTCAGACAGCTGCAGGGCAGGGTTCTCTGAGCAGGAAGAGTCAAACGACTGGCATTACATTTCAATTTGAGTTCCCATTTTCCGTTTCATTTTCATTTCCATTTTTCCTGTCATTTAAATTTAACCCTTTATCAGGCCGGGATGCATATATGCAACATACCGATTAAAAGCTTATAGT
>JAEIHY010012957.1:0-11836 GCA_018904565.1 Drosophila tsacasi | reverse complement strand
CCTCGCCTGTGGCTAACCATACAACAAAGCTATTTGTCTGCTCGCTGCGGATCTTGGGTTCGGCTCGGCAAGAAAAACAATAACAATGATGCACGCGATACTTAACAAACTTTTGCGCTGGGCGGCTTCATAATTAGAATCATTGAAATAGCCATTCAACGTTCATTTGCCCTGACAGCCCGGCCAGGATGCTTCGGCCAAATTGTCCCTGCACCTTGGGGTCCACTCCGTTGGATGGCTGGATGGCACGACATACTCGCATACTCCCATGTCCTGGACCGGGAGGTGTTGTGGCAAATGAGAAAACAATGCCCGAATAACGACTCTCCGATGTGCATTAAAAGATTTATTTCTTTTGCGAATAAATGAAGTTTTTCTTTATGGGGCCATGGACCGTCCGTCGTCTCGCTAGCCTTTCCACATCGTTGCCGCTTCCGTGGCAGTCGCATCGGCATCCGGAACTCACCTCATGGAGTAGGCGTATATTGATGGGACATAAAGTACGGACCAGGATCAGGACACGAACCCAGAGCCGGAGCCGGAGCAATTCTTTTGCGAAGTGTTTTCTGCGTAATCGCCGAGTAGTAGTTAAATTCGCCCCAGTTACTTTGGCGGGGAGTGGCGGCCTTTAATGCCTTTTGTCCATCCACAACACACGTCAACAAATCACCGCAAATTTATTTGTCTGCGCCGAGCAGACATGCACGTGCGGTAATTAGGGAAAGGAACAATGGCTGGCCGGGATGAGGGGGCGGGGATGAGGTCCTTCGAAGTTACAGTCCCTATTAGAGTGTCAACGCTGGAGTATTCCGTTCCAGGACTTTTATTGAGGCGGCCACATTTGAATACAAAGATATAATTTTGTTCCATTAATTTCCCGTTCCCTCCTATGGGCTTTTTTATGATATTTGCAGTCGTCCGATTTTCATTAAATTTAAATAAAATATTTTAAATAATAAAAAATATATTGGAAATATGTTGAGGTATAACTAAGTTAAAATATTGTTCTAAAAATTTTAGATTTTTGTAAACTTCTTTATTTAACCCAACTGGGAAAATAAGATCCAAGTACAAAATACAAATTGGATTGTGTATCCACTTAAGCCCGAATTTGGACATTTGGATCGTGTATCCATCGTCGTATCCTCTCTTTCCCTATCTCTCTTTCTCTCTCTCCGGACATCGCCGCCTTCCATAAACGCTCTCCCTCTCCCGGTGGTCATTTGGAATTCAGTTTTTGCAATAAACGGGACGAAAAAATCTCTGCGCAAGGAGATCGCGGCGGTAAAAAATCGAAGTGCAGTAAAAATACGTCGGAAAAACAGTGAAAAGAGTAAATACTGTTGCTTTTCGTTCACTAATTCACCTTTGGGATCAGCAGCAACAAAAATTTGTAACGGGTGAGTGAAACTAAACCATATTCTTCTTTATCTTATTATTTTCTTTCTATGTCCGCGAGCGGGCATTGTCTCTCTTTTTTCCTTGCATATAAGTTCGTTGTAATGGAGTAGAAAGTACCGTTACTGGGGCTTTGATTGTTCTCGCTCCTGAAATGTGGAACCTAAGAGCGGGAGAGCCACCGAATACGGTCCACTCCTGTGGGTTTCCACTTTTTTGGATGTTGGAAAGCTGCCTTTGTTTATCTGTTTTCCCAGCTAATTTTTAAATCTGTGAATAATAATAATAAAAAAAAGAATAAATGCATTATTACTTGTTAGATAATTAAATTAATTAAAGATATAAGTTTTTTATATGACTTTCATTTTAGAAACAAAAGAGTTTCAAATTTAGATTTATTCTTACAATTTAAAAATTAGTGCGAACTCATCCTTTTTGACTTAAAACTGCAACAAAATTGATTTAAAATATGTTTCTTAATTAAAATTTTTTTAAATTTTTTAAGGGGTTGTATTGTTAAAATTTGTAAAAAGAAAATTTGCAACAAAATTAATTTTAAAATAAATTGTAATTCAGTACGCAGTTTTATTGATATTGTCAAAAAACTAACTCAACAGTTTTTCAAATTTAAATTAGAGTCTATTTAGCTTAGTTATTCTATTTTTAATCATTCATTAGCCTTATAAATAAGCCTAAAAAAATATGGATCACCTATAAATTATGCGGGTGAGTTCCTGGTACACACAACAAGTTGCTATATCCTTTATTGTTCACTCAACTCTCTATATAGCTCGTTTATGTGCCACAACTTACAATTTTCAAATAAAATTATGACTTTTTAGGGCATTTAATAGGCACTTAATCTATTAATATTCGAAGGTAAGTAAGCTCACTCAAACTATTATTTATTTTGTTTCTTTCTTTATTTGGTTCATATAATCATTTTGTTCCTTTATAAGTGAACAATCCCGAACGTAATTGGTAAGTTGTTTACCTTTTTGCTAAGCCAGTTGTTCACTTGCTCAGATGCTCTTTTCGTATTGTTTCACCTGCTTCTCAGTTGCTCAACAGGACATTCCTGTAGCTCATTAATATTTTCCGCATGATGAATTTATCCTTAGCACAGGCAAGGCAAGGCAGTCCAAGATAATACTTCTCGATGAATAACTACTCAATTATTCGTATTTGTAATTACCAGCAGTCTGTCCTGAAGACAATATCTTGGCATACATGAGAATGTGCAGACCTCTGGTTCCGTGTGGATTCGATGGGGAAGGGAAGTTCGTGCGATGGGCGGCAAATGCAAAACCTATAAATCTTTATCCAGTCCGCATTATTGATTGGCACTGGCCAGAGCTGGGACAGGGGGCAGAACAGGGCCCGAGAACAGGGCTGGGACACGCAAATGGACATATGTTGGGCGATATTACGAATATTCATGCAGGGAAACGGACAATAATGTCAAATGTGCGGGGCGTGTTGTGGCCACCGCACCACACACACCACACCACACCACACCCTACCCAGAGATGGGAGATGGCAGATTGCCACCCTAGGAAGCAACTTGTTCGACCAGGCCTGGCCAGACCATGCCGTCCAATAATAGGATAAATAAATAATTCAAATAAATAACGCCGAAATAAAATCAAATGCAATGACGAATTATGATGGTAAGGATGTGGCAGAGTGCCTTGTTGTTTGGTCTTGTGTCACGAATGATTGGGGAGCTCGTAAATCACCGACAACAGGCCAGATCGCACCCCTTGGGCCCCTGATTAGAGGCAGCAGAGGCAGAAAGGACGCAGGACACGATATAGATAGCAGGAGGAGAAGAGCCACCGGCTCCGGGGCTTCCACTCAAGTGTCAAGTGCCAAGGGCATTCAGAATAAACAATACGAGCATATATATGCAAGGATATACAAGGATATGTATCTTGTATCCCTCTGTTTTGTCATAAATATTAAACGAACTTATCTTTCTCCCGCTCGTCTCTCTGCTCTGGCGAAAAAATTTATCATTTGGCTCAAGTTTGTTAATTATTTATGTTACCCATGCCTCATATTTTTGGCTCTTCTGCAGCTGTGATTTATGTCCCAAAACTATCGCAGAAGCGGCTTGCCTTACATGTGACATTTTCCTGACATGTCCTGCGTCCTTCCTCCTCGGCTATATGCTATATGCACCTACATACATACGCCTTGGGGATATGCAAACTGATTTATTGCCTAGGATTTATAACCAAGTGTATAGCTTTCTCGAAATTGAACTCCTTTTCGATAAATAATTAAGTATTGGTCATATTTTGGACTGGACATTAATTAATTGTACACTGCACACTCGGACCCATTCGGCAGGACTACGTCCTATTCCTTAGTCCTTCGACGAGTCGTTAGTCAGATTCGATTCGGTTTCGGGCCTTCGATCCCGATCCCTGTGTGAAGTGCAATAAAGTCGAATTTAATTGCCCGTTTGAAATGAGCAAACTTAATGGACAATGACTCATTAACACTGACACGTCAGAGAGTAATGGCGTGTCTGGGCGATGTTTGCCGAAAAAGGCAGGCGGAAAGGCGGAAATTGAAATAACGCTTCCTGCGAAAATGGGACGATTGGAGCTGGCGACGCACCATGAAACACGTCCATGTCCATGACAAAAGCTCGCCTCGCACATTGGCACATCAAAAGAATGGCACACACACTCACACCCCACTCCCACACCCACTCGCACACCCACTCTCACCCCACATAACCCCGAAACATACTGGGCACAAAAAAAAAGCAATTAAGGACGTTGAAAGCAATCTTAAGCGCTGCTGACGGTGACA
The DNA here is from genome assembly GCA_018904565.1 of Drosophila tsacasi. Classification (NCBI taxonomy): domain Eukaryota; kingdom Metazoa; phylum Arthropoda; class Insecta; order Diptera; family Drosophilidae; genus Drosophila; species Drosophila tsacasi. Next base: position 7,612 of record JAEIHY010012957.1, on the reverse strand, counting down.
GTAAGAACGAGGGAAGAACGAGGGAACGAGGGGAGTGCGATCCATGTGAACTCTGATGTCTGCCAAGTGGAAGCCCTCGAGGATGTGACATGAAATGCTTATCAGCTGGCACAGGCACAGCGCTCCAAAAACACTTTGAGAAAGGAGGGAATCACTTTTCCAATGTTTGCCAGTTAACGTTTATCGAAACGAAAACAAACTATCGGTTAAGAAAACGATACTTTGGGAGATGTATTTACGAACAGTTTGTCGAGAGGAAGATTGAGATCGAAGAATGTGATTTTTGTTAAATAATTCATAGTTTTTAGCCCCACTGTTAAGATTTTGCAGATTGTTAAAGTTCCTGTTAAGGAATGGTTGTTATTTAGCAACTCAATATAAGAGCTGAATTTAACAGGAAACCAGACTCCTTGTCAAGATTTTTTTAGATTGTTAAAGTTCCTAATAAAAATATATATGTTACTTATCATTTAAATGTAAGAGCTAACATTAACATGAAGATAATAGTAAGCTGGATTACCTGTCAAGATATAGCGGAATTGTAAAAGTTCTGTTAGGATATTTTGGTTTTTAAAACCCCGTCAATTCTTTTGCAGTTGGACACAAAATAATAATAGGGCTTTACAAATATAATATTTTCAGTGGAATAAGTTTGCGCTTAATAGCACAATTTGATGTTTAACAGGAAGCTATTCCTGTTAGACTTTATCGTTGGGATAAATTAGAAGACAATTGCCAATTGATTTGCTTTTACGACAATTTTAACACATATATTTTTTTTTCCTTTCTATAAGTTATCAGGGAGTTTGACCTTACCTTTAAAAATATTTTAATTCTTTGTGAAACTTATCATTTTCTGCCAGTGCAAATGAGCACTTTTGAGAAGCAAACCAAACCACCCACTCACTCAAGACAGTACGCCTTGGAAATTAGTTTTCCCACAGATAAAACTCCGTGTGTGTCAATTAAGCAGGCAATGGACAAGGGCCAACCCATCCGCATCCGCATCCGCATCCTCGTCCTCGTCCTCGTCCTCGTCCTCATCCTCTGCCTCATCCGCATCGAATGAGTTTGATCAGAATGTGGTCGGCGTATGGCTCTTTAAATGTTTCCACTCACTCCCCCTTGAATTAGCCAGGACGTGGGCACAGTTTGGCCGGGTTTGTTTGTCCACAAAATTATTGGGCAGCCATCGACGACGACGATGGCGGCGACTAATGAATAATGCCTGATTTTGGCTTCATTGTGCCTACGGGCATCATCTGCCGCTGTCCATACCAATGAGGTCCGGGACCCCCAAGTGGCTGGAATTGGCCAAGACAAGTGGCCCGGATTCGCAATCGTCCAGCGATCCCAGTGACCATTTGCGCATTTCAGCTTTGTTGACCTTTCAACACTGCTGGCCACGTTTAATTGCATTGCCATAAAAACTAACGCGCAATTAGTTAGTGCGCTCAGCAAATATAGTCTCTCGATTTATCTATCCAGATTTATGTCAATGCCGAAAGTCAGATCACTAAATCAGAGCCTGAGGTGTTTTGGGAATAATTAATCTTTATTTTAAGGTTTGGTGAGAGAGAATTTGCATTTTTAGTGTTGATAAGAGCTCCTAAATAAGATGCATAACGCTAGAGATTGTGTAACTCTGTTGACAGGAGCTGTTAGGCCTAAAAGAGGACAAACTTTTGAAGAAACTAAAGCAAACTCTAGGTGTTAACTTATCGCTTGCCAATAGTAACAAAAGTTTTTATCAGAATACAAACCTCTTTTCATTTCTTCTTTTTTTGTGACCGGAAAGTCTCTTTTTCGGCTTCGATATCCCCCGACAAATGGGTCAGAGGTTAACTGGCGAAACACCCCAGCTGAGAGGTCAAATGAAACCCACCGGATCCGAGCCAGGATAAGAAAATTCTCACAAAGCACATCCGCAAAGGCAAAACAATACAAATCCAACCGCCCCCACACCCGCTCATTTTCCCTTTTTCCGCCGTGTCCTCACTTTTGTTTTTCCTTTGAATTTTTCATAAGGCCAACACAGAAGCGAATTTTGTGGACATTAAAATGCCACAAAACGTTTTATAGTAATTTTTCATCTTTTCGACGGTCCACGACGGTCGACACCCCGGGAGCAGGCCACATCTCTGCCGGAGATTCTAGATTGGGGATGCCAGGGGATGGGGATGCTGGCTGCTGGCTGCCGGCTGCTGGAAGGAGTTACCAGGAGGTGAGCCGGGTTCCACGGAGAGCTGTCGACGTTTATGTTGATCTCACGCAGCGAAGTAACACGGCGGGCACACGCATCCATCCGCTGATACATTTTTATCTTTGTATGACAAGTTAATAATGTGCCAGTCCAGGCGCCATCTCCTTCGACGTCCTGTCGTCCTTGCGTCCTTTCGTCCTTCCGTCCGCCCGAGGAGGAGGATGATGGACACTGGGCGGGGGCAACGGCGGCTATGTAGATTCGCATCAGCATCCCGGGGCCCTCGTTTATTTTTCTTATTGAAATTTTGCCTCTGCCTCTGTCGTAGGTAAAGTAAAGTATTTCCGCTGTGTTTTAACGGATTTATTGTGATTTTTGGGTCACGTGTCTGTTGAGGAATTTGTTCAGCCTCTTCCGCTGATAATTGATTTTCATTTGATTCATTCCCCCCGGCCCCGGCCCAGGCCCAGGCCGGGGATGTAAATTGGCCAAAGTCGCCGAGCATCCCGCTCATCTTTGATGTTTGATGCTCAAACATGTTTGTTTTTATTAAAAAATAAACAATGTACAAGTCAAATCTGATGATGAGCGCAGATTTGAAACCAATAAGTTATTATTTTCAATTTAACAAAGCAGGAAGCTTTCAATATGAGTGGTGTTTTTGAGAATATTAACATATATCGTACGATATCAATATTTAAAGCTAGAGTTAATTTTAAAACTTTAAAGTAATAATTTAACATAACAATAAAATACAATAAAATACAATAAAATACAATAAAATACAATAAAATACAATAATATACAATATCATTACTCTAATATTCAAGTCAATACTTTTCGATGATTTTAATATCGATATATGGTTCGATATTATAATTTTTAAGTAATTCTTTAAAATGACAATAAATTAAATGATATCAATACTCTAACATTCAATGCGTTACTTTTCGATGCTATTAATATAGATATATATACATATATACTTATCAAAAGATTAAGAGCTTTATGTTTTCGATATACCTTATAAAATTTGTTCGATATCCCTCCCTAAGGTTATCGAATTCTTTCGATATACCTTCCTAATCAGTATCGATTTTGGGGGAAAAACAAAAAATAGCCGTAAGTCGTAATACCGAGAAAGCAACAAATTATAAAGCCACGTATGCTGGACAGTTTAAGGCCGCAATATTGTTTTGCATTCATATCTCGAAAATTAGTACACCCCTGGGAAGCTGGTGTTGGTCACTTAGCCAACGCTCCTCGTTATCCGCAAACCCGGCGATAAATATCAAGGAGAAAAGGAGCAAGGGTCCTGGGAACGCTGCGAACGCCACTTGCCGTAAAAGGATAAATCTTGCATCGGAATCACGGGCCAGGACATGCTTAGTATGCGGGACGGAACACACACACGAGCATATTCCGTGTTATGGGTTATTGGAAAACCGAAACCCAAGCCGGGGAGGCGGTAAAAGGGGGCGGTAAATAAAAAACGTAATGCCACTTTTAAAGGGAATCTATTCAATTTATTGTAGTTTATGGCCCCATCGATTCGCCCTTATGAATTTATATTCCACTTGATGGCAAATTGTGAGCAAACCCAGCGGATTACCAAGTCAAAACAGCTGAAGTTGTCAAAGTGGATATTTATTAAGCCAATTCTTTCGAATACTAGTTGAAAATTAAAGGAATCCAGAATTTAATATATTAAAAGAGTCAATTTCATTTCATTTATTCTGTAGACAATATGTAAATCCTATATAGAAACTAAATAGTGGCTACTGAGTACCGGTTATCGCATTTCCTACGGCACACCACTCTCTTGTCGCTCCTTTTCCTGTTCACTAGCCAAGTTTTCGTTTCCGTCAATTATTCATGACCCTGTTTGAACCTGGCCCTAGACCTGGCCTACGACCTGAGCTCTCTCTCCGACGCGGCCTAATCAAACGTACATCTTTGATGTTATCTGCCATCCGCTGGCTATGGCCCTGATTCAATTGGCAAATCAATTTGGCTATTCCGGGGAGGACAAGTCATTTGTAAATTGGGTTGGGTTATTAAATTTCATATTTACCGCTTTATAGCCGTAATACAAGGCATTTATTGAAAGCCAAGCGCCCTAAGTAAATGTAAATTTGCATTGGCCAGGCTCCGGGAATCCCCAGATGAGCCACGGAGCCACGAAAAATACGAAAACCAACCGGATCCACCGGAATCAGGCCGCTCGGTGTGTCCCTTCTAAACGCTCTATAATTTGCTTATTATGCGCTTCATGCTGCTCGCTTTTATGTCTCGCTACACTTTTCGACCAGGGCAAGGGCATAAAATAATATAAGCACCCCTTGGTCGAGGTCCCAGTTCCCAGTTCGCAGTTCCGTGTGGCAATCCAGAAGCGGAAGCCCCCGTGGTCATGACCCCGTCTCACCCCCGGCGGCCCGCATTTTGTCATAATTTATGTCGCTCTGGGTGTTGTTGCTGATGTCCTGGACCTGTCCCAGTCTCTGGATCCGGATCTGGATCTGGATGTGAATGTGCTCCGGACCGGAGGCCTGGCTATGCCCGCTGCCTGCCACCAGCAGCGAGACACTTCCTTGGCAGTGGTTGATTTGCTTGCAAATTTATTAAAAATCTTCTGGCAGATACATTTTATTACGGCATATCTGTCAGAGGAAGCTGCCACTGCGTTTGCGAAGCACTTGGCAAAAATGTTTGCTTTTCAATTGAAAATCTACAAAAAAATATACTATGTATCATATAAGGCTTATATTATAAGCTAAACTAAACTAAAAATCTACAAATTGTCATTAAAATAAATATTTAAACTATAGTTAATACGCTGAAATGGTTAGCTATAAGACGCCTCGTAAGTCGAGGCTCTACTGTCTTATATATAAATATGTAGGATTATAAGGAATACCTACCTTATAGCCATATATGTCAGTAATATACTTAAGGTTTCTTTATTTGCAATAATATCCCCATTTGCCCTTTAAAATGTCAAACATCTGGCGAGTATTTCTCCAAGTGCCATTCCATGTGTCTGGTCTTCTGCGGCTGTGACTGTGTCCTGTGGCTGTGGCTTCTCCCAATAACGGCCATATCGCGCCCCTGAATATTACGTATTTCCTTTGGGATTCCGTGGCATCGGGCGCTGTTCTTTTGATATTGTAATGTGCATAATAGGATTTTTATGACGCCTTTGCGGGGGCAGGCGTTGCCAATGGCACTGGCGGCGGGCATGGGCATGGGCACGGGAGCGATTAAGCGTCTGATTCCGGTTCCGCAAGGACAGACACACCTTCCTGGCCCCAGAACGACTCCGCTTGTCACCAAAAGTTGCGAATTTTATCGGTCGGATGTGACTGTGGATTTGCATCAGATCATGAATTTCACACGACGGTAATGGGCACATTAGCATTGACTACACGCGTTTATGGCCCCTGCGTTGGCGTTGGGTAAGTGCATGTGCTAAATTTTTAATATGCAAATTTCGTTTCAGGACTATGGGGTATCCTTCGCCTCCTTTGGCATTTCATTTACACTTGTGCTGCATATTTTATTGCGTTATTGTTGTACGAACACGGCATTATTGCACACAAATGGCCGGTGGCCCATTAACGTGTGTATAACTGCTGGGTTGCTGGGTCCTTTTGTGGGCATGCGGGTGTGGATTTGGCAGGCAGGCTTCCGACCTTATCGCAGGTCCTCCGAGTTCATTTTCTTAACATTTCTGAAAGGTGTGTCACCGGAAGCACTTTTCAGCAGATCAATATCTGATTCGACAAACAGAAAAGGGGATATTTTTAGCTATATTAATAATGCTAAGTTAATATTTTCAAAATCCTAGTTGCATTTTTGTAATATCTAATCTATCGACTTTCTCCTTGAGTTATTTATATTTGTCTATAGTCATATATGGTATGTATATGTAATTTAAGAGTTATATATATACAAGAAGGATATATACTGTATTTTCCATTTATTTATATATTAAGGTATGTTCCTGTATATTTTATACATTTTCTGCCAAAACATTTTCCTTTTTTTATGTCACAATTACATTTCGGAGAAATTTATGGTCCTACACGACGATAGTGAATTTTATATATAAGATATTAAAGTTACATATATTTAAGTTATTTCTATATATATTTAAGTCCCAAAGTTAGCATCTTTCTTGTATTCTCTCTAACTCTTTCTATCTCTCTCAGACTCTATCTTTCTATCCTGATACATATACCTAACCAATCTTATACTTTGTTCTATCTCTCTTTAACAATCTCACTCCCTTTCTCCCTCTCTCCCTCGCCCTATTTCTCTCTCTCTCTCTCTCTCTCCTTCTCTCCCTCCATCTCTCTCCTTTCCCCTGTCTCTCCCTCGCCCTATTTCTCTCTCTCTCTCTCTCTCTATCTTTCTCTCAGTTTCTTTTTCTCTTTCTCTATCTAACTCTATCTATTTCTAATTAATTCCTTTAATAATAATTAATATGACCTTATAATAGAAATTCTGCTCTTTCCTTCTCTAAAGTTTATATTTATGTATTGCCCATCTAAAACATTATTTAAAATAAAATAATAAAGGAATGTACAGTTTCTTCAAATTCTTTTCGGTGTGACCTTTTCAGTGTAAGCGCAAACTCCACTTGTTGACACGCGTTCTTCCTGTTGCAAATAGGCTTTTAATGTCAAAATCGTGGCAAAAAATCCGCTACAAGCATTTCGTCACTCAAAAACTTGAGGAAACTTCGCTGAGTCGAAAAGAAATCAAAGACAGACTTCTTAATGATACTTTTCTGGCCTGTATAAATATTTTTGCAGAACGGAGAACCGGGAGCAGAATTACAACCGAAATGCGGTTAACAATTTCAAGAGGGTGAAATCAGTCCTCTGTAAATAATTTCACGTCCGTGGCAACACAAAATTGGGATCGTACAAATTGTCGAGTGATAAATGGTCTTAACAGGATTCTATTTATTTTTCGCTGCATTATGCGAAAGTTACTCTTCATTACATTTCTGTACTCTGTGCGGGGCCCAGCCCGGGCATCACTTTATTTTAGCATAAAAGTGTACATAATTTGACATTGACAATGCCCGGGACAAGTGCGCGACGGGAGGGTGGTTACAGGATACCGGATACTGGGATACTGGGATACTGCTTACAACCATTTGAAGGTCCTAAAAGGGGGCAAGGGGCCACGGGGCGGAGCTCGGGCGCAAATTGATTAATTGGTTTGTGAGCGTCTAATTAAATAAAGCGGTTCAGCGCCCCGGCACCAAATAGATCGGTGTTTCTGGACCCACATCACTGCCCTGTAGAGAGGGACGACGACGACGACGACGGCGACTCTACGGATGGATATTCGGAGCAACGTAACACATTTTTTTCCTCCTTCGTTTTTATTAATGTG
>JAEIHY010012944.1:0-15270 GCA_018904565.1 Drosophila tsacasi | reverse complement strand
GGTCAGATCATAGAGTATTTCAAGGACATGTTGGTCTGAAATCTGGGATCCAAATGCATCGAAGGTGCACTTTGTATATGGTGATTTTTTTTAAGGTCGTCTTTTGTTAACTTTGTACAATATACATTTAGCTAAGGCAATAAAGATTTAAGCAAAGATTCCGACAGACAAAGAGACCTGTGTACAAAACTCCAATGACAATGACGTCATATTGTTTTTTTTAGTTGTCTTTCGAAAAGGGGACTTCCCCTGAATTACACAGAACAGCCCTATTTTTTACTTGTAATAGCAAATTAGGTAATATTACCAGGTAATATAATTTTGTCGTGACAAATGTTTACGGGGGTATTCTAGTGTACAAATTTGAAAAAAAATTTTTTTTTAATATTTATAAACGTGTCCTCAAAATGTGGAGTCGAAACTTTAAATATTTCCAGAGATGTTGCTATAGTGACACTTTTTTCAATACTGGCTCGACTAAAACTTGAAACTTTAAATACTTACTGTAAGGTTATTTAAACTTCGGCTTGCCGAAGTTAGCTTCCTTTTTTATTCTTATTTAAATTATTGAAAGCTAAACATATTTGGTACAGAAAGAAACTGAAATTATGTTTATGAGAATTGACAAGTTTTTAATACAAACTCGTCATAATTTCACTAGAATCCCCGTTTTTTAAATAAAACCAACAAGTTAAATATTTAAGATAGCATCTCGAAATTGTCGCATTTCGTTTGCATGCTTTATTTTTATTTTTTTATAAACACATTTCGCAATAAGAGTTAGAAAATGTTTCTATAATTTACAAGAGCATAACAAATAAATTAAATAAATAAATTACGATAGAAATGATGGATGGAAACTGTGATTGATACTCGTTCCTTGTGTGATGTGTGTTACAAGTCGAGTGGGAAAACATAATAAGCTAACAGAGAATCTTTATCAAGACCAAGAGACAATAATGAGAAAAGCATGAATGAAAATGCTGTGAATGAGTGAATGCTGAAGAATGCCTTTGGGAACAGTAAACAGAAAAACAAAGAATATTTTTGTAGCATAAAAAACGTCTAACTATAAATATTTTTTGGGCACTTTTCGTTTGTTTTTCACTATAATTTTTTGCTTCTTTTTTTCTGTGGAGAATTTAGTTTCTCTCATTTGGTTTTGATTGAATTCGAGCGTTGCACAACCGCTGCTGGTTGAGATTTAACTGGCACTTTAAGCGCATTATTTCCGCCTTCTTCTACGACTTTTCCTGCTGGGGCCGCCGCCGCACTGCTGCTGCTGCTGCTACCAATCCTATAAACATCGTTCTTGAAGACTATCACCAGGACGGTGATGTTGTCCACAGAGCCGCGCTTATAGGACTCCATGGCCAGGGATTTGGCCCCAAAGTCCGACTCCTTGAGGTGCTCCTGGACAAAAGTGCAGGCCTCCTCGTTGTTAAACGTATCCCAAAGGCCATCCGAGGCAAGTATCAGAAAGTGGGGTCTGTAAATGTCGCAAGAATATATTAATTATGGGAATTTAAGAGTTTATTTCAAAACTAAATAAAATAAAAACTAAATAAAATAAAAAATATCTTTATTAGTTCAGTTTTGAACTTTAGCAGCTCTACTATAAAAGATGCCCGAAAATAACTACAAACTAGCTAGCTTCCTTTCTTGTTAGTAATATTTTTAAACTAGAAAATATTCAAACAAATCCTAAAAACAAAACGCATTTGCAAGCTCTAATTTCAGTTCAACGACACTCACTTGTGATCATTCAGCTCAAAGGTCAAGATGTCCGGCGTGGCAATCACCAGATTCTAAAAGTGTGTCATTTATATATATTTTTCATATTTACAATCAAGCTTCTAATCATCATCCCATACCTTATCTTTCAGCGGATAATCCCCGAGAGCACGCGACGTAGCCAAGACGCCGGCCACGCGCCAGACGCCCCGAAAGGCAATGAATCCGCCAGCATCGTGGATCCTCTTTCGCTCCCGCACTTGCTGGGGCTTGTGGTCGAAGGACAGGGGTATGGCAATGCCCCGCGAGTCGTACATGACGCCCCGCGAGTCGCCGACATTGGCCACAATCAGCTTGGAGCCTTGGACAATTGCTATTAAGGCTGTGGTGCCCGCAATGTTGGTCTGTTGAAGGGAAATATATAATTTTAAATAGGGAATTATTACATGATTTATTTTACTAACTAACCGCTCGCTTGGCCTGCTCCACCAGCTTGTAGTCGGCGGACATGATCTCGTCCGTGATGAGTTTGCCAAAGTTAATACGTCCGTTTTCGATATAGCACTTGGCTTCGTAGCTCGGCGGCGGCGCATTGCTACCGCCATTCTGCGCATTATTATTGTTGTTATTGAGGAACGAATCCTTGGCGGCGCCCACATTGCCACTGGCCCGCATTGCCGTATTCAAGGTGGCGGTGTAAATATCGGCGATGGAGGCCTCTGTGGTCTTCTGCTTGATTGCACTGCAATCGGCCGTGGTGCTGTGCGCCTTCCTCAGGCTATCCTTGCGGGCTACCGTGCTGGGTTCCGTGTTCTCCTTGTTCCCATCCCTGCGACTCTGCTTACGCGCCAGATAAGGACTCTTTTCGTAGTCAAAGGCACCTCCTGCTCCAGCTTCAGACTTCAGGAGCTTGGACATCTCAATGATCTTGTTGTAAATGTTCTTTACCAGCACATCCTTGGCAAAATCGGCAGCAAACTCACCGCCATGGCCATCGAAGACGGCAAAGAAGGAGATGCCCGTGTTGTTGTTGATGTTCTCCTCGATGATGAATCTGGAAAAATGAGGAAAATAATTAGGAAAACAAATTCTTTTGATTCCTTTGATGTTCTGATACATTTTATAGGCCAATAAACATATGTTACAGATATTGTGGTTTTAAAAGGGGGCTCCGTTGATGCTGAATATTCAACATCTGGAAACAATTTATTTAGCCAACAAAATTCCTAATTTTTTATTAACCGTAGAATTCTTTTCTGCTTTAATTTGAGGGCCAATACACTCACCTATCCTCCATCCTCGGCCTGCGTCCCAGCACCGCAAACGCAGAGCTCTGCTGCTTCATCTCCTCCCAGCTCTGGTGATCGCCGGCACTCGCCGATAGTTCCATCATCTTGACCGCCTTCTGGCGTCCCAGGGTGGCCTGAATGCGTCCCAGGATGCTGCGACTCCACACATCTACCGCTTGCAAGTAGAGCAAGAGGACGAATAGAATCAAGCCGCAGAAGATGACCTCCGGCCGGAGGACGTAGAGGCGGCACAGCTTCCATATGTAGGACAGCGGCGAGTTGATGGACGAGAAGCCCACCGCAAATTTGGACAGGATTTTCATGTGCGAAACGTAGGTCTGATAGAACACCTTATCTTCCAGTTCGTCGTCCATGGGGGAAGGCCGCGATATCTCGCTGTTTACTTATTCGGTCTCTGATTTCTGTCTGCCGCCGATGATGATGATGTTTCAGGTTAAACGCATGCGAGACGGGCTGCATTGAGTGTGTATGTATATATTAGGTTGTGTGTGGATCAGATCGTAGTATATATATGTGTGTATTTGCCAAGAAATAAAAAAGTATTTATGAAATAAACAACAAAGGGGCGGGCATATATGTTCATTAAGAATAATATGCAAAGCTCGTTCCCCATTTAAAATTCTATCAAATTTGTCGGAATCGGAAGTAATAAAATTTCGCGAAATTTTTTGTAGGTGTTTCGAAATTTTACGATTTCGAAGACCTCTTCTTTTATGGGGTGGATTTTAACACAAAGAATTTTTTAAGACAAAAATGGCAAGAGTCGGTTTATAGGATGCTTAAAATGTTGAGTTAAAATAAGTAGAATTTATAAGGAATTTATTAAAATTACGGTTAGTTTTTTTTTGTTTTAGATCTCAAATTGAAATGTTTAAAAATATAATCAAACTCTTTTAAAAATTTAATCTAAGGTAATAAAACTTTTTTTTTTGTTTTACCAGAAACCAATCTATTATACCTTCTATTAAAATATTAAAAAACTAAATGTTCAACTAATATTTTCACTGTATTTTCAAAATTAAAACATTGCAGTTTCCGTGCTAATTATAGAGTAACAAGTTTCTCACACAAAATTAACTTCAAAAGTTCATAACACCATTCACTCGTTTATTTATTGCAATTATTTATGAGGGATAACTGAAATCTTATGAATTCCGTTGCGGTCCAATTTTAAAACGTAAAATATTGCAGATTGCCCAGAACTTGCATCTTGAAAGGAAAAAGGAAAAATCTTTAACCCCAATTGCGGGGTAAAACGTACTCAGCTGAGGGAAAAACACTTGACGCTGCACGTCAGTTGTCGTTTTCCTTTATGTTTTTTGCTCTTTAATATATTTTTGTTTTTCGCCTGCCGCCGTTGCTCCCGTTTTGTTTTTCGCTGTTTTCCCTTTCCCTTCGTCGTTTTCGTTGTCGTCGCTTTCTCGGTGTGCGTGTTGTCCCTTTTTCCTGCCTGCGTTTCAAAGACGCTGCTGCTGCTGCTTCTCTTTCGCCGTGTGTCGTCTTCGTCGTCGTTGTTGTTGTTGTTGTTGTTCGCCGCCTTTCTTTGGCATTATATTTTCAGAAAAGATGTTCTTCTTATTTTTAAAAATAAACTCGCTTTTCTTGCATAAAATCAGAACATCCGCACTGCGTGAGTGTGTGCGTGTGCTCTATATATATGTATATGCACGAACGTCGCACATCTGCCACACGGCGGGCGGGTGTCGCAATAAATAAGTAAATAATTTAATTAATATGTCGCACGCACTGCACTCGTTAATACCGCGCCAAAAGTTGTCAATGTTGTTTTTAGCGCAGCACCGCTGCTGTTTTTAATTAAAAAATACGACTAGCAACTTGCACTTGTTGAGATTTCTGAAACTATCGACAACGAGCATCGCGGTATCGATGAGCTGATGCAAGCTATCGATAGGGCGATAGCGAATCGCGAAAAGCTCATACGAATTTGGAGAAAACTTGGTCGAAAGGAAAGCAAAAATGATAATAAAAGGGAAAAACTGAAATGTTGATGATTTTTGAAACATTTTTCGCTTTTTCCGCATCACCTTGACCTTTGGCCTTGCAGTGGGCTTCTCTACAACGGCACCAACTTTTTTAGTTAGTAATTGGAATATCTTTAAATACCTGCTGAACTTCTTAAAGATCGCCTGTAACGTCTGTCCATTCGATTCCACTTCCGGTTCCACAATATATGACTACGAAATAAATATGAAAATTAATTGGCCGAAAATTAAAAACAAAAACAAGCCAGCAGCACGCGACGCTCGGAAGAACTAAAAACAAAACGGAATGGAATAAAAATAAAATGTCAATATGCTTCGCGGGCAGCATAAGTACCAATACTCGAATGAAAACAGAATTACAGTGAGGATTAATAAGGAAAATTTGTCAATAAGCAAAATCCTATTTTATTTTGTTGATATTTTGTTGAAAAGATGGTTTTGAAAGGATTAGATCTTAGAAATATGAATGGTTGCCACAAAAATCGTTATGAATTTGAAATAAGTTAAAATAGAGTTTAAAAGTATGCTACAAAAAATTGACTGGATTATACATGTATTTAAGAGAATTTTTAGATTTAAGATTGATCTATCTTAATATTATTAATTTTCCTTATATTATTCGTTAATACCCAATCGATATTCCACCTTAGGGATCTACACCTTTAATACCCAAAATACTCTCAACTGTCGTTCTCTATTAAAACCATCTTCTGTCGCTCTCTCCGTTCTCTGTGGTCGTTTTAAGAAAAGAAAACCAAATACAAGACATTTCCACATTTAAGTAGTTTTATTTAATTACATTAATTGTATTACAAAAATTGTGTATAGGGGATAGAGTGTGTAAGAAGAACTTAGCTATAAAATGAAGGCATTTCGTATTTCTTTCGATCAATTTTTAAAATTAACATTGCAGTTTGTTGTTTTTTTCTTTTAAGCTTAGAGTACAAAACGTAACGGTAACTTAACAGTGGTTACATAATAACTGTTGCCTTTCTAGTGGTTGTTGTTGTTGTTCTTAACTTGATTTTCTCGTAATTCGCAGTTTTGCTTCTTATTTGTTCATGAAATATGGCAATTCAAATGGCGCGCGCATACGGAAACTGAAAGCAGATGGAAGGATATCGGTTAATAATCAAATAATACAAATCATGAATTAATCGATAACTAAACGATAAAATATATTGATGTTTTGGTGTGAATCCAATAAAAATCGATGTCATAGAAGTCAGAGAAGTGTAGGGACAATAAAACTTAAAATATGTCGTTGTTATTGCAGAAAAAATTAGGAAAATATAATATCACTCATTATAATTAAATGATTTAAATGGGAAAAAGAGTGAATATATATTACAATCGATTTATAATCGATGAAAAAAGTCAAATTTAAGTATTTTATAAAGAAAGTAAAAAGAAAGATAACTATTTTGCTTTGGTTTATATTCTTTTTTTTTAGTTTTAAAACTTTCTTAAGATTTTTCTTAATCCCCTCCCATACTCACTTTCTTGCAAAATCCTAGCACTGCCTGTAGTAGGACGCTTGTTCCTGGATGTGCTTCAGATGCTGGTTGAGCACCTCGTTCAGCGGTCCAATCGCCGCCTGCAGATCGAGCAGCTCCTGGCTCTTGATGAGATACTTTGTCTGCAGATCGTTCAGATCCTTCAGCTTGGCATTGGTGTCGACGGTCAGCTTGGATGCTCTCTGCAGCAGCTGCTTGGCCCTTTCCCGGGCGTTCTCGGAGCGATCAGCTCGATCGGTTAGGGTTTGGTTCGTGGCACTCGCAGCAAACTGCAGATTATTGGCCTCACCCCGGGCACTCAATGCCTCCTGCTTGATGCGGCCCGCCTCCTTGGAGATGACCTTGGCATAGCGATCGTTGGTCAGAATGTTGTTCTGGAGACGTTGCAGGGTCTGGGCCAATTTCTCGACCTGTTGGGCTGTATTATTGGCCGGGGCCTCGGCGGAATTGGTTTCCTCATCGATCTTCTCGAGATCCTGGGCAGCCAGCTCAATGTTGCTATTGGCCTGCTGAATGGCATCCTGGGCCTTGGCCTGGGATTCGTCGGCCGCCGCTAGATTCTCCACCACCGAGTTGGCCGAGTCGAGGATCTTGTTGGCCTTCTCCTTGGTGGAATTGGCAGTACTCTGCAGATTGTTCACCTTGTCCAAGTCGGGTCGCGTTTTGTAGATAATGGACTCGACGTTCTTAAGGGATGAAACGGCATCATTGATCTTGGTGCCCAGGGATTCAATCTCCTTGGGTTCCAGCTTGAGGTCCAGGTCGAGGGTGTCTTGCGCCAGCTGCTTGCTCTCCGCCGGCGAAGCCGTCTTGTTCTCCTGGAAATTGTTGACGGCGGTGAAGAGCTCCTCGGCCAGCTTGAGATTGGCATTGGTCTGGTTGAGGTAGCGTTCGGATTGCTCGAAGCCCCGCTTGGCCTTGTCGTACGCCTCCGAGGCATTCACCTTGGCCTGGGTAAGAGCGCGAATGGTCTGATCCGCCTGATCCTTTTTGAGGGTGATCGCCGTCTCCGCATCCTTGGCCACCTTGAGGGCCTCGTCCGAGTGTGTCTTGGCGCCATCTTCGCAGGAGAGGAAGCCACCGCAGTGACCGCAACCGGCGCCGCCGCACAAGCTGTCACAGGGATCGCCACGTTTGCCGCAAAGTTGCTTGTTCAACTCGGGGATCTGGGCGGTCAGGCTGCTCAACTCGGAGCGATAGTCGGCCAAGAGCTTGTCATTGTTGGCCAGGGCCTCGGCCTCCTCCTGGATCTTGTTGGACAGCGTCTCCACGCGCTTGCAGTTCCTGTCCGTATTGTAGGCCAGCTCGTTGGCCTCCTCCTTGAGCGTGGAGAGGTTGTTGACCCGCTCGTAGGCATGCCTAGTGAGATTCAAGGCGCCCTCGATGTTGGACTCTTGCAGCTGGATGCCGTTCTCCTTCAGCTCCTTTGACAGTTGTTGGACCAACCTCGAGTGATTCTGCAGGCCTTCAAGCTCCACGCCCGATAAACTCAACGAGTTGTAGATGCCGTCGAGGTTTCGTTCCGTTTCACTCAGCTTGGCGTGGGAGGCAACAAGCTGTTGCTTCAGGGCATTCGTCTCCGCGTCTAACTTGTCGATATCCACGAGACTCACTGAGGTATTCTGCAGGAGATCCCGTATGTGCTGCAGCTTCTTATCGAGCTCACTGAACTCCGAGGTATAAGCACCCGTAGCTCCCACCTGTTTGATTTCCTTGGCCCGCTGGATGGTGGCTGCTGTGGAGTTCTCCAGAGCACTCAAGATCAGGTCCCAATTGTTGAAGCATTCGCCGCAGGGCGAGCAGTGAGGGAATTGACCGATGTAACCCCGAGCGCACTCGTTACACTTGTAGCCACCGATGCCCTCGTGGCAGACGCACTGTCCCGTCTCGCGGTCACACTGGTGGTCGGCCGCTCCGTACTGATCACAGTCGCAGGTCTGGCACTTCTCGTTGGGATTGCCCCAATAGCGAGCCTGGCACTGATTACACGCCCTTCCCCCGAAGCCCGGCTTGCACTGGCACTGTCCCGTGTACGAGTTACACTGCTCCTGCAGGGCTCCAATGGGATCACAGTTGCAGGCCTCGCAGCCCTCGCCGGAGGCAATCTTCCAGTGGTTCACCGCACACTGGTCGCAACGCAGTCCCTGGACATTGGGCAGGCAAGGACACTGGCCAGTGAAGCGATCGCAGTGAGCCAGCGTGTTGTTCGTTCCGAGGAAGTCGCACTCGCACTGCTGGCAATTCTGCTGCAGGGCATCCCCGAAGAAACCATCCTTGCACAGTTCGCAGTGATCTCCCGTGGTCTGGTACAGACACTTGAGGCAAGCTCCCGTCTGGCGGTCACAATTGCCGGTGTCATAGGGATCGATGTTGTTGCTGCAATCGCACTTGGAGCATGTGCCGCCATTGTCCGGTTGCCCAAAGAAGTTATCCGCACAGATCTCGCACCGAGCGCCGGCATATCCCTCCTGGCAGTGGCACAGCATGTTGTTGTTGCGCGTGTCCAGGGAGCAGCCATCGGCATGGGCCAAGCCACTGGACACGGTCTCGGGGCAGCGGCAGGGGCGGCATCCGATCTCGTTGCCGAAGAGGGGATTGCCGTAGTAGCCATCCAGACAGCTGTCGCAGCTGTAGCCTGTGGTGAAGTCCTGGGGGAGGGACGAAGGGTTTGTGATTAGTTGGTTAATAGGACAAGTAATAAGCATGGTAAACTTTAGGTTAAATAAGGTATGTTCCCCATCAGTTAAACCTCTCATATAATAAAAATAACAGAACACTCCTCACCTGACAATCCAAGCAGGTACCCTTCAAAGGATCACACTGCGCCGCATGACCGTTGCACTGGCACACCCGGCACTCGGGGAAGTTCCAGTAGCCCGGCTGGCACTGATTGCACTCTCTGCCATACGTATTCGGCACACACTGGCACTGCCCGGTGATCAGATCACAATTGTTGTCCTTTGAGCCAATGCTGTTGCAGTCACAGGCCTTGCAGCCCTCGGGCCCGAAGCCATAGGTGCCCGGACGGCACTGATCGCACTGCCGGCCCACCACATTCGGCTTGCACTGACAGTAGCCGCCGTTGGAGTCGCAGACCTTGCTCAGCGAGCCCGTGGGATTGCAGTTGCACATGCTGGCGCCATCGTGGACAAAGGTGCTCACAAAGTTGTCCAGATGCTGGCAGTTCTCATCCGATTTGTAGGCCATGTTGTACAAGGAGGCGTTGCAGTTGTGCGCTTCGTATTCTCGCCTGCGCAGATCGGCCATCGGGGAGCCCGTGAAGATGGGAGTGACATCGATGCGGGGTATGAGGGTCAAAGAATCCACCAAGATGGTGGCCGTGGGCGTGTCCTCGTTGTGTCGCTTCCGCTCAAAGTAAATGCGGAACTTGTACACCTTGCCGGCCTCCAAACAGACATCATTGAGAGGCACCACCTGCCGGCTGCGATCGGGCAGCGAGAACGGTATCCTTGTCTCCGCGGATGTGGCCGCCGCCAGCTGACCACACTCGCCCTCGGGATCCACCTCATCGGGCCGCACCAGCGTTATGTAGGCATCCTCCCAGTCCCCGCGGCTGGTGCTCTGATAGCGGATGACCACATCGTAGGGCATGGAGCGGGGAATATCGCCAACGGTGAACACGAGCTCGGTGTTCTCGGGGACCCTTGTGAAGCCAATGCCCGTGAAGCTGCCATCCGGAGGCTCGGCCACAATGCTGCAGTTGCCATTCGGACCGTACGATATGCACTCATCGATGACCTCCGCCTCGTGGACCTCTGGAAGTCTGGGGATGAAGTAATTCTGCTTGGGCTGCGCGCAAGTTCTGCCCGTCATATGCGGTCGGCAACGACACTGCCCACTGATCACATCGCAGTAGTTATCGTAGGAGCCTCCCACATCGCAGTTGCACATGCTGCAGCCATCCTCGGCCTCCGAGAGGCCAAAGGTCTCCGGCATACACTGATTGCAGTCCTTGCCGGTGACGAACCTCTTGCACTTGCACTCGCCGGTGCGCATCATGCAGCCGGAATTGTTGACGGTTCCCAGAATGTTGCAGGTGCAGGCCTCACAGCCCTCGGGATTGTCGGGCTGCAGATTCCAATAGCCATCCTTGCACTGATCGCAGCGACGTCCCTTCACATAGGGCTTGCAGTGGCAGGCTCCCGCCACAGCTCCGTTATCGGGATCATTGACCGAGTCGCAGATGCCGTCATCCAGGGAGCCCAGGGGATCGCAATCACAGGGCTGACAGACCTTATCCGAACGTATATCCTGCTCGGGATCGCGGTAGAAGAACGGCATGCACTCCTCGCAGTGCTGTCCCTGGGTATTGTGCAGGCAGTTGTCGCAGACACCGCCGGAGACATGCCCGGAGGCGGTGAAGACGGCCTCATCGAAGTGACAGCTGACGGCGTGCTCATTGCACTCGCACTTCTTGCAGGCATTCGTTTGCTTGCCAAAGGCGGGCTTCCAGGGCAGGTCGTTGAAGAAATCCTCGCAGAACTCACAATTCAGACCCTTGGTGTTGTGGGTGCACTCGCAGCGTCCATGCACCATGCCATCTTCGTTATCTTCCGGCATAAAGGCCGGATCCAAGGGCAGACACTGTGAGGCATGGCCGTAGCAGGAGCAGGAACCCCGCACCACCATATTGGAGATGCCGTAGTAGTACTTCTCCTCGTTCTCCAGCCGACTGTCCAGCAGATTGTCTCCCAGCTTGTGCAGCTTGGTCAGCTGTATCCTCAGATTGGTCATCTTCAGTTGGTTCTGGACATGCTCCGCATACGGATCCGAGACGTTGATGTTCGGCGGCAGCACCCTGAAGATCACCTCGCCGTTCCGCGAGGGCTCCACATTCGAGTAGCGCGAGGTGCACATCACATCGGTGATGTTGTGCAGGACCGTGGGCACGCCGGGGAAGGACTCCTTGCAGTCGTAGGCGAAATACCGATACACATGCCACGTCGCTCCAAAGTCAAAGGATCTCTCAATGTACATGGCCGCCGGTCGGAAGGTCGTAAAGGTGATAATCAAATGGGTAAAGTGGAACTCTGCCTCCAGGTTCAGCTGGATGGTGGCGTTCTCCTTGCCATTCTCCGACTGCCACCACGTGGGCAGATTCGTTCCGGGCTTCGTCTTGTAGATAATCTGTCCAATCCGATGATTCTTGTACGGATCGTGCCGGGTCTCCTCGCGCGTGTCGCAGAGGAAGCACTTCTTGTCCTGCAAGTGGGAGAGGATGCAGAAACGCTCGGGCGACTGCAGGCCACAGGTGGAGCTCGCACTCAGTCGGTTCTCGCGGCCGATCAGGAGATTACCGGTGGCTGGGTAGCAGGAGGATCGCTCGCAGGGATGCGTCTTGATGTACTGCCTGGGCGGGTTCCTGGGCCTGTCCCGACGGCCATGCTGCTGCTGCTGCTGCTGCGGGGTTCGCTGCGACGCCACTGGCTGGGCCCACTCGCTGGCGAGCAGGCCGAGCACGAAAACTACGGCGATAAGCCGCAGCTCCAACATCTCGATGTTGCTCTTGGTAGCTCTCTCTCTCTGATTCCCTTCCCCTTCTCTCGGCTTGTTGTTGGGGTCGTGTTCCACTCTGGGCCCTGACTTCCGGCCGGGACTTTAATCAGTTCGATGCTTTGCTTTTCTTTTCGTTTCGTTGAGGGAACCCTCTTCTCTTACAGTCCACGTGATCCTCCGTCTGGAATTCTGTAAAGTTTTAAGAAAGGAAAGGATAAAAATAAAATATTTAGGAATGGGTTTTTATTCAAGATTTAATCTTATTTTATATAAAAAAGTTACCCTATATTTGTAATAAGCTTAAGCTAATTTTTTTTAAATCTTCACCAAATTTCAGCCTGTAAAACTTACTTAACCAACAGCTTCTTCGTCGTCCTTCTACCTCCACTTTGTTTATTCATTCATGCTGATAGATATTTTTCACAAATCCCACAGCTGTAAAAATAAATAAAATATCTCTTTAACATTTATGTTTTTTAATCACTTCGTTTTAAAGTTTTATTTATTCACTAAAGAAGCTCTTCTGCTTTTTGTTGCCCCCCATTTTTGAACCGCTTGTCTTATCAACCACGAACAACCCGAGAGATGCTCTAATTTTCTAGATTTCTTTATTTATTTTCGTCGTCGCGTACCAATATAAAGAAAACCAGGCATCCGCGCCCCACGAATCTTACGCACCAACTGAGGCCGCAGACCGAATCTTGAACTGAAACTGAATGGGATCCTACTATCATCTGTGGGGACGGACTGCCCACATATGCTCCCATGCCATACTATATAGTGCGATAATGCCGACTGCTGGATGCCTGCGTGTGTGGAGATTAATCCGTTGTTGCCTGGTGCGTTGGAGAGCTGAGTTTATCAGTTTTTTTTTTAGTTTTAACTTCCAAAGGGTAAGCTCTGGGCATTTGTTTGTAAATTGTTTTTAAAGTAATATTATTAAAAATAAGAGAAGTTTTTTATTGAACCGTAGTAATATTTCTAATTTATATATTACTTTCAATAAACCAAATTCATAATATAATTCAGATATTAAACAATTAAGGTGGAAGTTGTTTATGGTATTATTTATGCTTATAAGAAATGAGATAGAGCTTTAAATATACACCATAAATGAAACATCAGATACTTTTATGTTCTTTTAAAATATAATTCAAATCGATAAAAGGACCTTAAATATTTAAGACCATACTTTTCGACAGTTTTTTAATTAAATTCCTCAAAAATTTAGAACTTAATAGATATTCCTAACTAGGGTTTCCAGTTCTAGGTTTCTAACAAGCCTAAAAAAATCCCTTTTTAACCCAAAGAGCATTCCAAGTTCACAATGCGTGGAAACAACCATCCCAATTCCCATGTCTAAAGCCCAAGTGACGGCTTCTGTGTGTGACTCTTATCAGGGAGGATTCCGGAGGGTATCAGAACTCAAAAACTGTGCTACTATTACCCGGAGCGATAAGCCACCACCGGCGGCCATCCGAACACATTTTCTAGGCCCCAAAAACATGGAATCATGCTCAACGCCGGGCCTAAAAATATATATTTTTTGTATTTCATAATTCCAAACTGGGACCCCGATAAGAGTTCATTCACAGACACAGTTCGGGATCCCGGGTAGAGAACTCGTCTCCGACTCCAAACCCCTGGCAGACTTTAATTACTTTGTGTGTGTTTTAAATTTTTTTGTTTGCTATTTGTGCGTTGCTTGGTTAATTTCGTTTTCGTCGAGGAAACTGGCAAATAAACAAACACACAGACACTGTATAGGAACGAGTAAATAATGGAGCCGCAGTGGAGCATTCTCTCGACTTCGTGGGGTCTGAGTGTGTGTATATATGTTTTATATTCGTACTCGTACATCTGTACATATGCCTATGACCAGTTCAGTTCATAAAAAAATATTCGCTCATACAATTGCCTGGCTGTTTCATGTTTTTTCTTTTTTCTTAGTTTTGTTCCGGCGATGTGATGTTTATATTTCCAATTTCATCAAGGCGCGCTGCTTATTTGACCACACAACTACAGTGGCACTGTACAGTGATCACTGGATATTTTAAAATAATATATGAATATATTAAGATAGAAACAATATCTTAATCTTTTGGCTTGACTTCATTTTTATAGCCTTGAAGGGTACTTATAATAATTTCTGCCAAAAGCTTACAACGCAGTGAAGGAATCATTTCCGACCCTATAAATCACTGTCTAGTAGAATACAACAATTTTGAAATTTTTTAGTAAAATTCAGGAGTTTAAATTAGGCCTATAAAAACTAACTTAACTCAAATTAAAATAAATGAGTTTTTAGCCGAGTTATTATATTTTTAAGCTTTTATTTTCCCAAAAATTATCCCATATGGATGGATAAATATTTAAATTTTAGTACTCCCTTCGGGGTATTATAAGCATAGAACACTGTGAAGAAGTTATTTTCGAGCCTATAAATCATATATATTCTTGTTCAGCATCAACAGCCGAGTCGATCTAGCTGTGTCTGGTAGAATAAAAAAAATTTAAATTTTGTGCGAAATTTTTAGGGATTTAAATTGTTAAAATTGTAAAAAAAAAATTAGGAAAAAATGAATTTTAAAATAAATAGCAATTCAGTAAGAAGATTAGTTACCCTAATAAAAATTAGGAATGAAAAACTTTCCAAATCAAAATTAAACCATTTTTGGGTTACTTATGAACGATTTTTATGATCCAATTTCAAACTAAAAGGGCCACAAACTTCGGTCTTCGAAAGTTTGCTTCCTTTCATGTTTATACATAATTTTATAAATTTTTTACGAATCTATCGAATCTTTAAGTAAGCAATACGATACAATTCTTAATGGGTTCTAACGGTAAGTATTTAAAACTTGTGAGATTTTAAGCTCATTATATTAAAAACTTAAGTTCAATAAGTATGCTAACTTAGACTGATTTTGCAATCCGAAAAATCCCACTTTGCTACTAACCACTGTATATTTACACAGTACACACATGTACATATGCACCATTCCAAACCCCATCCCCGAACTACAGCCCCGAATTTCAATTCTCTGTCTGGAGAACACATGTTTATGAGAAAGTCCAACATCTAAGCATGAGATCAGCCCGCGATAGTCGTCCCGCTATAATTAGACCCGGCCGCCGCACAATGGGGCAAAAGATAGAGATACATTGCAAAAATCAACTTTTTGATGA
>JAEIHY010012941.1:0-14062 GCA_018904565.1 Drosophila tsacasi | reverse complement strand
TCTCCAAATAAATTATAATTTTCCTAAGAAACATATAGTTTGTTTCTTTTTCCAAAAATTTTTATAAAAAAGTGTGAATATCTTTTTTGAAAAAAACTTCGATGTATCGATGTTTTTTTGTTGAGAAACATCGATGTTTCTCCAGACCGGTCATACAATTTATTTTAAAGCGTTGCCAGATCTTGACAAAAATATCAATTAAAAATACCGCAATTTCGATATTTGTCCAAACACAAAATCACGATATAAATATATCAGTTTTAGACAAAATATCGATATATTGATATTATTATCAACAACCCTAGTTTCTTTTTTGTTTTTTTAAACAAATGAATTTTTTGTTTATTGTTTGAGTTCGGTTTCGGCCCTTGCCAGGTTGCTGTGCGTGGTTAATTATTTTCGGCAAATCGCATGGCGATCGTGTGGCGGGAATCGTTCTAATTTTCCTGGAAAATCCAACAAATGTGCAATGTGCGTTCAACAGCAAATACAAACGAAGAATTATGTAAGTGTGTGTGTGTGTCTGTTGAGTGCGCGCTGTATTTGCTTTAGTTTTATTGTACAACAAACCAGTTGTTGTTATTGTTGTTGTTGCTGGAGCTGCTTTGGGCCATTGGCTAATGTCGTTGTTGTTCCCGTTCCCCCACTCACATTTTCGGGCAGTGTGTTTGATGTGTTTGTGTGTGCGTGTAAGCGTGTGACGGTGTCCAGCACCTGTGCGCGTGTTCGTATGTGTAAGTGCCTTCGCACAGTGGGTCAACTTGTGGATTGGTCACTCATAAACTAAATGAATTGAATGTCTTTGAATTGGGCTTCTTTTGTGCATTAATTGCCTTAATTAACAGAGCAATTGTTGGCCAAGCATAGTCACAGTTGATTAAACACAATAACTATTAAAACGATTAGTCAATTAGCAAGGGGTTGTTGTTAATGCTATTAAACTATTAAAGTAGGACACATTTTTGTTTACATACATATATTAAAAAAGAAAAAACCATACCTACTTTTATCGAGTGTTAAATTCTATGCCCACTGTGCCGCGGCCGGTAGTGTGAGTGTGTGTTTTGATGGCGCATTCGTCATTCCCCTGGCTTTTACGGGGGCAGGAGCGGGATGGCAAGCAAGCACAACTACAGTTAGCAGCGCAGCGATTGCAATCCGAAATGTTGATATTGCTGTTGAGATGCCGATGTTGTTGCTGCATCCACACTCAACTCCGTATTCACGGTCAATGTTGCCGCCATCGAGCGAAAACAATAGCAAAGATGAACGCAGCTAGATTAGTGTAGTGAAGTCCGCACAGTGCACTATGGGAACTGTGCTCCTTCAACACTTAATTCAATCTTAATATTTAATTTAATAAAATGATAGAATCCTCAAATGATTATTTTCTTAACCAAGATCTGAGATTCAGGCTCTAGGGAATTTGTTAATAGATTTGTATCTGCTAGTTTTATATTTATTTTTATTATTTATATGTATTTAGAAAATGCACGCATTAGTTCATATTTAATTATTGCGATGAGAGATCGATTGGTGGAGGTAGAGCTGACTCAGGATCGCAATCTTTATCGTGGTGATACGCTGTCCACTCAACTTCCGACTTATGGGCTCTTATATATATATATGTATGTATGTACACCACATATGCTTAATCTTAATTGTTTTGGCTTTGGCAGAGTTATTTGTACACTGTATACTTAATTATAAACTAAGTTACAGTATAAATATCACTCATGGCTTTTTATTTAAATCGATATTTTGTTTATCGAAAGAATATTATGGGAAAAGAGACGCAAATGAATTAATTGCAATTTTTATACATTTTGTAGTTAATATCTATATTTAAAATTGTAATGATATCTTTTTCGATATTTTAAATTTCGATACATAAAATACTACGATATTTTCGATACGTTTTAAAATTTCGATGCATAAAATACTACGATAGTATCGATACGTTTGCTTAATCTTAATTGTTTTGGCTTTGATAGAGTTATTTGTACACTGCATACTTAATTATAAACTAAGTTACAGTATAAATATCAGTATGGCTTTTTATTTAAATCGTTTTTTTGTTTATCGAAAGAATATTATGGGAAAATAGACGCAAATTAATTAATTACAATTTTTATAATATTTGTATTTGATATCTATATTTAAAATTTTAATAATATATTTTTTGATATTTAAAATTTCGATACATCATAGTCTACGATATTTTCGATAAGTTTTTGAACGCGATCAATTTTATGTTATATCGGATTTTACCTCTCAATATATTGCCTGAATAAATCGTTTTAAATAGTTTGAATCGGATATATGATATCATATAGCGGTCATAGGACTCCGATTGCATATTATGCACTTATGCAAATTCACACAAGGAATGCAATTGATAAATCATAAAAATCGGATTGCTGACACTTTATTGTATCTGCAAGCGACATTATTGATTTATGATACGAGATAAGACACATTGTGTGCTCAGTTTCTTTATATAGTTTTGTGTAACCCCTTCGTGCTCCACGTTCCAAGTCGATGATATATTTGCTATATTTAATGGCTACTCCGTCATTCGCTAATACTACCCTCTCCCTGCTCCACTTTCAGCAGTTCTAACGTCGTAATCGGGGGGCCGATTCCATAAAAGAAAACAAATGGAAACAAAACATTCCATGTACCATCAGCAGCGCCTTCGGCCGAATGGCGGCGGAGGACGCGCAGGATCAAAAGCAGTACCAGGACCTGGACCGCCACTTTGTGCCCACTGTCGCGGCCCGTTGCTGCCCCACCCGGAGGAGCCCATTGTTATGGCGCTGGGCCAGCAGTGGCACTGCGACTGCTTCCGCTGCTCGGTGTGCGAGGGCCACCTGCACAACTGGTACTTCGAGCGCGAGGGGCTGCTCTACTGTCGCGAGGACTACTACGCCCGCTTCGGCGACGCCTGCCAGCAGTGCACGGCCGTCATCACGGGACCCGTCATGGTGGCCGGCGAGCACAAGTTCCATCCCGAGTGCTTCTGCTGTGCCGCCTGCGGCTCCTTCATCGGCGAGGGCGAGTCGTATGCCCTGGTGGAGCGGTCCAAGCTGTACTGCGGCCAGTGCTATGGGAAGCGATCTTGCCAGCCGGCGGATGCCAAGGCCAGGATCACGACGGCCGGCAAGCCGATGCATTCCATTCGCTTGGTGGAGATACCCAAGGACGCGACTCCTGGACTTCGCGTGGATGGAGTGGCGCTGGACGACGGCTGTCCCACTGTTCGGATTACGGAGTAAGTAAGCCTTTGTTGGATGCGTTTAGCGACTAACCTCCTCCTCAAACATCATCAACCTCAAACCCTGAGTCAGCTTGGGGTTCACCCATTCCAACTCAAGGCTCTTTTTCATCTACTAATCCCGCTGGTGGCTCCACTGGCGCCTCCTCCTCTTTCTGCATTCCTCCTGAAACATGCTTACCCATAAAAATTGGAAGCAGCTTGTTCTGCAAGTTCTTCCTCTGGCTGACCTCGGTGGCGGAGCAGTGCTGTGGTGCCTCCTATAGGTAACCCCCCCGCCTCCATTGAGACACCAACTGCAGGCTGCTAGACCTCAATTAACCTCCCGACTTCCCCCCTCTGTCCCCTTCCCCCCAGGATCGATGTGAACCTGACGAACCTGCACATTGGCGACCGCATCCTCGAGGTGAACGGCACCCCTGTGAGCGACTCTTCCGTGGAGCAGATCGACAAGCTGATACGCAGCAACGAGAAGATGCTGCAGCTGACCGTGGAGCACGATCCGGTGCAGGTGTGCCGCTCCTGCAGCCAGGCGGACATCCAGCGGGCCTGTTCCGCCTCCACGCTGATCCTGCCGCTGAGCACATCGGCGTCCAGCGTCGAAGTTGGCGGGCGAGAGCGGCTGTACAAGACGCCGAACGGCGAACCGAATCAGGGCAGCAAGGCGCGGAAGCTGCGACAGGCGAGCAATGCCTCCGCCACCACCATACCCGTGGCAGCCGCCGCCATGACGCAGCTGAAGGAGAAGGAGCGCTGCTCCAGCCTGTCCAAGCTGCTCGACGAACAGCACCAGGCGCAACAGCAGTCGGCGCACCCGCAGCTCTACGATCTGTCGCGGACGCAGTCGTGTCGCGTCGTCCAGAAGCCGCAGCGCATCTTTCGGGCCTCCGACTTGGTCATCGGCGAGAAGCTGGGCGAGGGCTTCTTCGGCAAGGTCTTCAAGGTCACCCATCGGCAGAGCGGCGAGGTGATGGTGCTCAAGGAGCTGCATCGCGCCGACGAGGAGGCTCAGAAGAACTTCATCAAGGAGGTGGCCGTTCTCCGGCTGCTCGACCACCGGCATGTCCTCAAGTTCATCGGCGTGCTGTACAAGGAGAAGAAGCTGCACATGGTCACCGAATATGTGGCCGGCGGCTGTCTCAAGGAGCTCATTCACGACTCCGCCCAGATCCTCTCCTGGCCGCAGCGCGTCTGCCTGGCGAGGGACATTGCCTGCGGGATGAGCTACCTGCACTCGATGAACATCATCCATCGCGACCTCAACTCCATGAACTGTCTGGTGCGCGAGGACCGTTCGGTGATAGTGGCTGACTTCGGGCTGGCGCGCAGTGTGGATGCTCCGCGACTCCCTGGCGGAGTGGTGGTGCCTGCCTCGTCCAGTGGCAATGGCACGCCCGGCGGTGGCTATGGTTCTGGCGCTGGCAGCGATGCGGCCATGTCGCCGGGCGGCACGCTGAGGCGCAGCAAGAGCCGCCAGCGGAGGCAGCGATACACCGTGGTGGGCAATCCCTACTGGATGGCGCCCGAGATGATGAAGGGCCTGAAGTACGACGAGAAGGTGGATGTCTTTTCGTTCGGCATCATGCTGTGTGAGGTGAGAAAGAGAACTTAAATACTTGTTGCTTGGGCTTGCTTTAACTTTTCGTCTTGCAGATCATTGGACGCGTGGAGGCCGACCCGGACTACATGCCGCGCAACTCGGACTTTAGCCTCAATCAGCAGGAGTTCCGCGAGAAGTTCTGCCACTCGTGCCCGGAGGCCTTCGTCAAGGTGGCCTTCGTCTGCTGCGACCTCAATCCGGACCTGAGGCCCTCCTTCGAGACGCTGCACATGTGGCTGCAGCGGCTGGGCGAGCACTTGGCCGTCGAGCGGGTGCCGCCGGAGCGGCTGCTGCACGAGATCGAGAACTTCCGCGAGTGCTATGCCAGTTCCGAGGACGCCCTGTCGCCCACCTCGCAGCGCAGCCTGGACAACCTGGACCAGTTGGTGAGTGTTGTGTCCGAATCGCCGGATTCGGTGGACAAGCAAGAGGAAGAGGAAAAGGCGAGGGAGACAGAGAAGGAGAATCTGGTGATACGGCCGCAGGATATACCGAAATCCCCACATCTCGGCAAGGATTTCTCGCCGAGCGGCGAACGACTGAGGGACAGCATGCGGGCGCGTCGTCGCCAGCGTTTCCTGGGCGCCCAGGAGCAGCGTCGCACCTTAACCCCCGAAACGGAGTCCAAGGAGCGGGCCCTGAAGCAGGCTCTGCGCAAATGCCGGCCCTTTGGCGAACGCGGCTACTTGGTGGACCTGCGGCCGGGCGGTGAGCTGCAGCTGCAGGATGTGCGCGACCTCAACACCTACTCGGACGTGGATTCCAGCTGCGACACCAGCCTGAATTACCTGGAGGTGAACAGTCTGCCAACGGCAGATGCAGCGCCCCAAAAGGAGGAGCAGGAGGCGGAGAAGCCTGCACACAAAGTGGAAACCGCAGAGACGATTAGCCAAACGAATTCACAGCCGCACCGCCTGGCCATCGAGGACATGCGCAATCGGTTGCATCAGTGCCGCAGCATGTTCGAGCAGCTGGAGGAGGAGAGCAGGCGCAACCTGAGCCACACGCAAAACTCCATGCGCAACTTCTTCAAGACGCCGCCGGTGGCTTTAAAGATGTTCCAGCGCCTGGAGCACGAGGCGGCCGCCCAAAACGGCGGCAACAATTGCCCGCCGCCGCCCCCGCCACGCACGCAGCGCATCAATCAGACTCCCATCTTTGGCCGCAGGAATCCGCCAGCAGCGGCGACGGATGCTGCGGAGAAGCAGAAGCTCCAGCAGGCCGAGTCACTGGAGCATTTGGCCACCAGTGTTGCTAGCAAACAGCTGCCCATGCCTGCGCCAGCGCCGAAGAGAAGCAAGGCCGCAGCAACAAACTTGCCGCCGCCATCGATAAGCAGCCCAAGCCCGAGCAGTAGTCTCCACCATCCCCCAAATCAGGCACTCTTCCTGCCGCCCAGCGGGAGTCCAGCTCCCGACTGGCTGCCCAAGAAGCACAGGCTCACGCTGCCCATTCCCCCGCCCACGCATTCCTCGCCACAGCGAACCGGCGGCAGCAATCACCGCCTGCTGCCTGCGAGCAACAGCAAAAGCAAGCCGCTGAAGCCAACCTCTGCGCGGACGACGACCCATGGAAACACCGCCAGCAGCAACAGCACTTCCTCGTCTACGAGGAGCAGCAGGCCGGGATCGCCGAGCAAGCATCTGGCGCAGAGGCACACCGCCGCCACCGCCCAGCGACTGACCAATGGTAGGGATTTCTTGCTTTTGTTTAATTAATTAATTAGTTAATTCATCAAACATTTCATCTAAACAGCGGCCGCCACCATTCAGCAGCAGCAGCAGCAATCCTCGAGAACGACACGCCTGAACATCCTCAGTCCGGAGAAAGTGCATCGCCTGGGCGCTCGCCTCACTGATCAGAAGCAGAAGCTTCGCGAGGAAGCAGCTAACGGCAGCGGCGGAGCTTCGTCGGGCGTTAGTAATGGTGGTCATCGGTCGAGTGCATCTGGAGGAGGTGCAGCAGCAAGTCCGGCGACGGGCGAGAGGAGACGGAGGGCGGCGGCACCATCGCCGCCCGTGCGTACGCATTTCAATACGCGCTGCTAGCTGGCGGAAAAATGCTGACGGTCTAGAGAAGCCACTGGACGACTGCGGAGGCGCTGTTCCACTCAGGGAGCTCATGTAAAAAGGCTGTGGTAAGTAGTTACCAGTGTGTATTGGTATATGGGAGAAGCTATGGATACAGTATCGTTAGGAATATGGTCAAAAGATTTGAAACCACCTGAGGAAAGCGTATAAAAGCGTATAAAAGTATGATTTTTAATGTAACAAGAACAAGGGATTTATTTTCCTGTCCATTCAATGTAACCCAGCATGCAAAGTTAGGAGCGCTCCGAATTATGTGTCTGAAAGGAGCCCAGTTTGGAGAGATTTAGGTGCCTGAAAAACGCACATAAAAGTATCTTTTAGGATAGATTTTAGTGCCTGAAAAACACACATAAAAGTATCTTTTTGGATCGATTTTAGTGCCTGATAAACACACATAAAAGGCTCTTTTTTGGACCAATTAAAGTGTCTGAAAAGGCAACTTTTATGTGCGTTTTCCTAGGGTTTTCACTGCTTCATTCGGAGGGTGAGAGCACAACTTTTACTCTCAGAATAGAGTCATATCGGACTCTAAAAAATGCGCTCTTTATGAACTTGGATCTTCAAGGAAAAAAACGCTCTTTTCGGACTCTTCTGCACACTTTATGTGTGTAAATCCTCATAAAAAAGTATCAGAACACCCTCCGAAAACGCTCATCTTGCATGCTGGGAAAACTGCTGCTCCTCATATTATTTTACAATTTATTCTTAGTAAACAATGATATGTACCTAATAACTATGCCTTTTCCACACAGGAAGCCGGACAATTCAAAGCAGTTGCACTGTTAAAAGCGCACATGAAGCACGCCCTTCCCTTTACAAAAAACAGAAAACATTCCAGCAAAGAAAGCAAGAAACCCACTACGAAACTCGCAAAGAACAAAACAAACGAATAGCGAAAGAAAAGCGAATAATCGACATTTTTGGAATTGAAAGGTGGTTCATCGATCAATTACAAAATAAACGCCACAAGATTCCGGAAATCAATTCCAAAAAACGAAATCGATGGCAGTTTTAAAAAAACTGTTAAAAGAGAGGCAGCTAAACGGAATATAACAGCAATGCTCAATAAGCCCAACGAAAACTGTTATACCCAGCTCTCTGTAAAATGTTTATTTTTTTTATTTTTGACAATAGGCTTAAGCTGATGATTACCGTTAGAGCGAAGGTTAAGTGCCTGTTAAGCAAGTTAAATCCAACAAGATGCAATATTTACACAACAAGTTGTATAGAAACCAAGCGAATAATTCTAGTATTTAAGATTACAGGGTATTATATATAACAGCGACTACTACTGTTCCGACTAACTAACTACTAACCTAACGAACTCAACTAAACTGCTAAGCAATTACTTTTTAAACCCACTATTATGGTCTGCGAAGCGATTAAGGGCCGTTTATATATTGCCTGAATAATTGTTTGCTTGGGTAATATAAAGACAGAACCTTAAGAGAAAGGAAGAGGGAGAGAGAGAAGAAAAGAACATTGTGCCATGAAGCTGAGGAAAGAATCTGATGAAGGAAAGGGATAACCCACCCACAAAACAAAAGACAAACGACAAAGGAACGAAAAGAACTTTTATTAGGTAAATTGTGGTTTACATATTTTTTGATATACACCATACATACATATATAAATATATATATGATATATATTCCATTATTATATAGATTAACGATAAACGTATTCCATGTTAGTGCTTAAATCTAATTTATTATTTATCGATTCTCCCATTCGCCCGTCCCCGTCCCCGTCCCCAATTTCATGAACAATAATTTACCATGCTAAGGGACACATTTTTTGTATCGACGAGAGAAAGTCTAACTTGTAAAAAAAGAAAACGCATTAAAAGTAAAAGGTTATAAATAATTGTACGGAACTTGTATTGCTCAAAGGCGATTTTAGTTTTAAGAGACACACACACACACACACTTACACAATGCTAACTGTTATACAAAACACGCACACGCTCAAGCCTAATAACTGTTATACTGTTGAAACTGTACTTTATAAATTTATATATGTATATGCATCCACTATACAGGATCGAATCGAAACGCTTTGCAATTAACAGCTTCTGTATGACACTTGAGCCAAGCCACTGTTATGCGCGCTGTCCGTTAGCCAGTATAACAGGGGCTCCGCTCAACTGTTCTAGCATTTAATAATCTATTATACACAATATACAACAACTACAAATATGTGCGATATTTTTATATGCTGTTAATAATGAAAAATGTAATGTGTTGTATTTCGACTACCCAGCTTCCCGTCTCTTTGTTTTAATCTAAAAACCGTTTTTTTTTTGTTCAATAAAAGTGAGAAAAGATTAAATGAATAAACTGAATGCAAAGAAACGAGTTTGTGGTTTCATTATTTTTAATATTCACTGAAATGGGCTTAAATAAACGTTTATAAGATGTCAGTTTTTCCGTTTTATCAATAACGTCATCGCACAGATCTTCGCTCTACTGTTTTCTGCTGCGCAAAAAAGGGTAAATGGACAAATTCATAAAAAATATTCCCCTAAAATACTGATGTAAATATTATTTATTTACTATTTAAATTTAAATTTAAATAAATATATTATTATTTTTGTAATTATGTTTTACCACCTCTAGCCGTATTAATGCTTAGGTGTGACCAGCTGCCATGGAGGGGGAAAAACGGCTGTTTAGCATTATAAACGGAAAGTCTAGCGACCACACTCAACTAAGGTGACCGTTTACTGTATTTAAAATACTTTGTGGCATTTTGCGCGTCGCTTTTCAACAATATTTCCGACACTTGCACTAAGGTAAATTACAAACAATGGAGACGCCGCGCCGAAAGCTGCGCGACCTGCACCTGGAGAACGTGCAGAACATCAGCACGCCCATCCGCATTCCGCCATCGCCGATGCTGAAGACGCTCGTGGGCTACGGCACCGGCGTCAGTGTTTATCGCCTGGACCGGTCGCCGCGCCAAGGCCAGATCCGTTCTCCGTGGGCGGTAAAGCGGATCACCCAGAATACGCGTATAAAGAAGGATCCAGTGTTTAACAAGAGGATAGTCTATGAAGCCGAGATCCTGCGGTAAGTGCATGTCATGACGAAGGTCGCTCCTCAGACTTCGGGAAGCCGGCGACCAGCGTTGCCAGACTTTGCGGTCGTCAGCCGGAGCTGATGCACAGGAAAGCGCCTGTTCGTTTGTGTGCGTGTGGCTCCTCTACGTGGGTGTTTGTGTGTGTGTCGCAAGGCGTTCTTTTTGGTGGTTTGATGCTGCGTGTGCCATAGGGTGATTCGGTATCTGGGTCAATTTCAAACGATAGGGTGTCTTCCGAATGGGATGAAAATTAAAAACTTGTTACATAATTAATTAAATACTTTAAAATTGTTTACAAAATGAAAAATAGAAATTGTATTTATACAAAATATATATTGACAATAACTTGTACTTGAAAATGCTTAAGACTATTTTTTAACTATATGTTAAGTACTAATATGAATTAGATAGATTTTTCTAAAAGATATTTTTATAAACGAAATAGTTTTCTTAAAAAAAAACAGGACACAAGGTTCACCCTTAGGCATTGGCCATTTGCCTTGAATTATTATTATTCCCAACTAGGGATTTCTCTACTCGGAATGTCGTACTGGTTGCTAACAATGATTATGTTTTTGTTTTTTGTGTAAGAGGAGTTTTCTTTATAATGTATAAAAATATAATAAACAAAAAACAATATGATTCACCCTAATGTGCATGCGTAACGGGTGTTTAGTGGCTCCTGCGATGCACACACACAGCACCCCAGGTTTGGCAGGGAGCACATTGACCCTCTCTCTCTCTCTCTCTTTGTTTTCCATAAAAACTCCCCCCCCCCCAACCGTTACCCTGGAAGTTCCATTAAATATCCGAAACTGTATTTCAGGAAGCTGCAGCATCCAAACATTGTAGGATTCCGTGGCGTGGTTTCCAATGCCGAGGGCGTGGACACATTGGCCCTGGAATTGTGCACCACATCGCTGGGCTCTATTCTCGAGGAGCGTCACGATGAGGATCTGGGCCCGCTGCCGCCGAAGCACACCCTGAAAATGATCAAGGACGTGGCCAGGGCCTTGGACTTCCTGCACAACGAGGCCCGCCTGCTACACGGTGACGTCAAGTCCTTCAATGTTCTGGTTAAGGGCGAGTTTGCGATCTGTAAGCTCTGCGATTTCGGTGTATCTCTGCCGTTGGACAAGAACGGCGAGGTAAATAGAAACAAGAAACCCGAGCTGAACTACGTGGGTAAGTTTTTCTTGAGTTAAGCCTGGAGGTAGAAGAATATTCGTTAATGGCGAAATCTATTTGAAGGAACAAGCCTTTGGTCCGCTCCGGAGGTCATTGACGAGGTGGAGATCATTGACAGCAAGGCTGATATCTTTAGCTTTGGCCTGGTTATCTACGAAACGCTGGCATTGGTGCCGCCACATACCCTAGAACTGGACGCAGCGCTGGGCGAGAATCTGGACAATTCCCACGACTTGACCGCCGCCGATCATGAAAGACTGCAGCGCAAGGTGCTTAATTACTCCGACATTGGCGAGGCGGCAACTGATCCTGCTAACGACTCTCAGATGAGTCACGAAAATGAGGACATGTCGGTGCAGCCTGAAGATGAGGATGATGAGGAAAAAGAAGAAGAAGATGAAGATGAAGATGATGACTTCTCAATAAACAATCTGGAACCGGCGTATGGCACACGCCCGCCCCTGCCCGTTGCCTTCCAGCTCAGCGACGACTACAACTGCATCGTGGAGCTGTTCTATCTGTGCACGAATGCCCTCAGCGAGGATCGACCGGCGGCCAAGACCATTTGGCAGTGTCTCGAGAATAATACTGCGAATGTGGCCACAGCTGACTGATCGTCGTGAGCCAAGCACAACAAAAGCTTCCTCTAATTAACTGGATTTCCTTTAAGCATAACTCTTTATATGTTTTTTTTGCACTTTATAAGTTAGGTTTAGTGTACATAATGTATTGCAGACGCCAGCCAAAAGAGAGTGGCAAGAAATTAAGTAATGAACAGGAAACTTGATTGTTCCCAATTTAACTATATAAATATTTAAACAAGGCCCTAGAAAAGGAATAAGAATTACTTTAAACCAAACTTTGTTATCTGAAAAGGTCTTTAATTAAATCCTCTATTTTGAGTTCCATTTTGAAAGAGAATAATCGTGTGGCTTTATGCGTCTTGTTATCTAAAAAGATCTTTGATTAAATCCTCTATTTTGAATGCCATTTTGAAAAAACCAAGAAATGAGCTTTGACCAGGCCTAAATTAATTATGAAAACTAAGCACACGGCTTGTGGGAAATGTAATTTCCTTCGGGCCTCATTTTGAGTTTTTCTTTCGCAAAACACACACACAGAACTCGGTTACAAGGTTCACTTATGATTTATTAAAAAATAATAATACATACATCAAAATATATAAGTTTTCTTTTCGCTTTGTTGCTTTCTTTTCGCATATATATATAGGGGGAATCGGGGATACATATAAGGTTCGTTCTTGTTCTCTTGAGCTGGGAGGAGGGTGTTTTGGGTTACGCATTTATGTTATATATAGTTTTCAGATTCGCTTGCTATCTAGGGTATTTATTATTTATATTCCGTACTGTAAGTTGGTGCCTTGCAGAGCAGTGTCTTTTCTCGATTTGTTTTGATTTCGTTGACTAAAGCGTACACAGACTTTACAATTAGAACTACGTGTAGATACGTGTTTTATATAGATTTTGTATAATATTCTCTTGTATATAATATATATATATATATTATAAAAGTATCGAAATTGCGAAGGCGCTGTTGGTGTTTTTCGTTTTCGTTTTTCTAGTTGTTAACTTTATATCTCCACAGTTTGGTGTCTTTTTGCCAAAATAATTATTACAAAAAAATAAATTGAACGAGTATTGGACAATATTATAAATACAGTAGAATCCGGTTATAACGACTCCCGGTTATTGCGACGAAAACTCGCTGGCTTAATTGGTTCCCAGACAAAGGTATTGTATGCAAAGTAAGAACTACCGGTTAGAGCGTCTAGCGGTTATAACGATGTAAAATCGTCGGTCCCTTGAAAGTCGCTATAATCGAATTCTACTGTATTTTTTTTTTGTTTCAATTTATTTAATAAGATTTTGCTCATAAAATAAATTAAAAAATAAAACCATCAAAAATGTACGACAAAAAAAAACATAAAAATAAAAAATACAGTGCTTGTGTATATATATATAATAAGATAATAAACAAATAAAATGAAGCTGGGATAAAAAGTACACCGAGTTTAATAATCGTCTCACACACATTTAAAAAATATAGATTCTGCTACATCAAATGGAATGTTTTTGTTTTTTTGGTTATAAATTATAAATTAGTCGTGCTTGTATATATGATCTTTGTTGTTGTTGTTGTTGTTCTTTCGGTTTGAATTAATAATTAAGTAAATTTCTCTCTCTCGCTCTGCCTTCTGCATTTGATGCTCCTTCTCTCCGCCACTGTCTCACTCTAATCTAAGGCAACAAGCCAGCATAATAACAAGACAAGTAAATCTTACAAATTTAAATACACACACAAAAATATATATATATATAATCGATATATGCAAAAGGGGGGAAAACAAGGGACAACTGACTGAACTGCATTTAAAAAAAAACGTGCAAATGAATAGGTTTCGGGGGAGTTTTGTGGAATGTTTATGAGGGGGAAGTCGGAAACTCTGCACAAATAATTCTCGGATCGTATAATAACCCACACTCACTGCAAAAGGTATATGAAATATAAGGATATTGTCCATGCTCATCACTTTACACTTGCGTCGCTGAGCAGTGAGTAAAACTAGTTTCGTAATCAGTTAAAGTTTAAATAATTGACTCGAGAGCTTAAGAACAACACGTTT
The DNA here is from genome assembly GCA_018904565.1 of Drosophila tsacasi. NCBI lineage: Eukaryota > Metazoa > Arthropoda > Insecta > Diptera > Drosophilidae > Drosophila > Drosophila tsacasi. Next base: position 182 of record JAEIHY010012941.1, on the reverse strand, counting down.
TCTGGCCTTGCGTGAGTCTTTCCAAACTGACGATGACGATGACGATAATGACGCTGATGATGATGGCCAGCTAGCTAATCCTACAAGTGCAGCACTCCATCCTTGACATCGCTGGCCATTATCGTGGACGCATTGGAGGCTGCCTGCTGGTGATGCGACGAGGGTGATGAGGACAATGGTTG
>JAEIHY010012940.1:0-16604 GCA_018904565.1 Drosophila tsacasi | reverse complement strand
CCCAGAAATCATGATCAAAAATGAATTTTTTCCCAGTGCACTCAAGACAAAGTCTCAGCCTCCGTTTTTGTGTGTTAAAACGGGCGTTGGGAAAACAAATTGCTGAAAACACCCCGCCGAATGCAGCACCCCTCCCTCCACCTCATCCCCCTTGTTGTCCTTGTTGTTGGTTGTGTTTTTTCGGGCGCGCAATGTGAAAAGTTAAACGAAAGTGACAGGCCGAGCGGGACGCAGCAAGGCGCAGGCTCGTTGAGGGAAAATCGAGGGGAGGGAAAAAGGTGAGGTAGGCAGGAAAGGAAAGGTGGTGGTGCCTGGGGAGGGGAGGGGGGGTTGGTACTGCTATTAAACGTGTCACACACAGCGGAGTTGAAAAGTTAAATGGCAGCGGCAGCGGCTGCGCGCAAAGAGCGAGGAAAAACTGAACGAAATGGCACAAAACGAGGCGAAATGAGCAGCGCGGCCATGTTAGGATGTGCTGTGTGTGTGCTCATGTGGTTATATCTGCCACACACGCACACCCATATCTCCACACACGCCTCACCAGTTGCGCCTGTGAGACTGACTGACGGTGGCCATATTGCATATTTCGATGGAATTTCGGGGCAGCCGCAGAAGCGCGTCAACCCCCCTCGACAAAAAGATACATTTGTATCTGATAGTCTGCTGCGGCCTGTCATAAATTATTCTCATAGATATCTATTACCAAGGGCTGCTGGTTTTCCATGTTTTTGAAACGCCATCATAGTGCATGGGGTATTTATGATTTTTGAAGAGTTTTTAATATAAGTTATGGTTCTTTATTTGATTTTTATTTGGATTTATGTCGTTTCTATTTAATTTCAATACTTTAAATACTGTCTAAATAATATTTACGAATTTTTGATTTTAACATAAGTTCTTGTTTTTGTTTTATTTTTATTTGGATTTATAAAATTTTAAGGGTCTTAAAATATTTTAATGTTTAACAAGAGCATTCTAAGCTTCGGCATCTGAAACTAGTCTAGCCCCTCTTCTGTTTCCAGTTCGGCATTGTTTTATTAATTGCTTTAGCCGTAAATGTCGGGCCCTTTGATCGCGGCCTAGTCACGGCCAAGTCTTTGTTTAAATATGTATTTATTTGTATTTATTTATTTTTTGTTGTCAATGTCTGGCGGCAAGGGAAAAGGGGAATTCGTCAGCTAAGTTAATAACAAGTCGCTACAAGTTAAGCGACAATTATTTGCGGCTTCAATTGTTTTGCCAGCAGCAAAAGTTAAACTTATTTTCTCGGCCATTTTTTGATTAATGGAAAAAACATTTTTGTGTGGCCATCAGTTTATATCTTTTAATGAATGGAAAATATACATACATATACATACAAAATGCCGGCCATTAATTAAATGTTTCAAGTATGGCAGTCAATTCTTTATATACTGAAATTTCCGAATTGAAATTGCACATCATAATCAACGATAACCAGATCGTGAAATTGAAGTGTTTCGCCATGAAGTGAAGGATAATGAGAGGGCATTAATGCAGAAATTATGGGAGCAGGCTTAAATATATTATTTGAGTTTTTATGAGGGCATTAAAAACGCAAAGTTTAAATATTTAAATACAAACAAGATTTATGTGGTGTGTTTCTCAGTGATTTATTCTCATGCTATAAATAATTTGCATATTATTCTTAGCACCTAGTGACAGTAATTCTGTTAAAATAATTTAATACCATTATATATCAATTGGAATTATTACAAATTGTGTCCAAAATTCCCGATTTACCAGCTGTTAAAATAATTGCAGAAAAAAGCAATAAAAAAATCAATTAAGAAACTCACAATCTGAATAATGCTCCACGGTTTATTTTTCGTTTTGGTTTGGATTTAGTTTTTTATTTTGGTACTTTATGAAACGCAATAAAATTTGTTTGAAACACTCATTTAAAGCGGCGTAACATGCAGGCGAGACATTGAATATTCATTAGATCGATCCGGCGGTGGGTCAATAAATTTCACATTTCGGAGAGACCTGGAATTAAAATCGAACTCGGATCGACTCGGAGTGTAGCAGTTGCCGTCACAGGCACACCACAATAACAATAATAATATCGCCAACAACAATTAGCATAACATTTTAAAATTTATGGTTCAATTTTCAAAAAGAGCGAAGCAGAAAGCCAAGAAAAAAAATAAGCTAAACTAAACAAAACAAAGCGAAAGAAACTCGTCCCATCTTTTGTTGCTATTGAAATTTGTTTAATATACATAAGTTAAATGCTGCAGCCGCGAAATAAAACAGAAGCCGCCGGGACATTTGCCAGATTTATTGAACGATTTCATTTGAAGGCACAACAAAAGAAGAAACAAATCCGACGGGCGCTACGATTTCAGATCAGATCGGTTTAGCATAGAAAAGCCGATCCGGTTCTCAGGCCCCAACAACTGTATGATAAAGAAAAAGCTTTCAAATTAGCATATAGAAGCATTTTAAGATTTATGTTTAAGTATAAGTATAAATTTATCTTCAGTATCTGATAAAAAATGAGCTAAAAGATTGTCTATTAAAATGAAATTACTTTGCAGCGAAAAAAATACCAGGAACTCTATATATTATTTAAGAAATATTTTTTGTAAATACAGAAACATTTTAATTTTAGGTAAACCTTCTCCGTTCTAACTTGCTAACTTCTTATATTCTTGATTTCTTATTTTCCAGACTGAGCTGCGTTCCTGCGCAGCGTGTGGGGAACCAATCTCGGATCGGTTTTTCCTGGAGGTCGGCGGATGCTCCTGGCATGCCCACTGCCTCCGCTGCTGCATGTGCATGTGCCCCCTGGACCGCCAGCAGTCCTGCTTCATCCGGGAGCGGCAGGTGTACTGCAAGGCCGACTACAGCAAGTGAGTACAACAGGGACATTACAAAATAAATTAGATATAAATTAAAATGTAATAGGGCTTAAAAAATCCTCTAGAAATGAGTTAAACAAAACAGTTAAAATTTGCTTCTTGTTTACCATTTCATTAATTAATAAAGACTCATTTCCAAAACCGAATCAGTAAAATAAATAAATTCTCTCCATTTCCAAGTAGGCATTGAGCTTAGAATTAAATGAATTCCATTAACATTTCTCATTCTTTGGCACTTTTCACAAGTATGAAGAGATTTTAAAATTATTATTAAAATTCTCGAAATTGGTCAAAATTTTCTTAAATTTTACATTTCGGCAGTAGGTTTTAACGTGTTTAAGTGGGCTTCGCGGGCTAAGATGGATTCGGTGAAACGCTCAACTTATTGCGGAAATTTCTTTTGGATGCTCGAGTTCGTGGTGGACGACCTGCTGATTACGCTTCAGAATAGATGTGCGCCGGAGGAGTATCCCACCAGCGTTGAGATTACCTTCAGGTCGGAGGTCTACGTGTGTCTCACCGACCGGGAGTACGGCTCCTGTGTGAACTCCAAGTCGTCCAAGTGCGGCAAGTGCGTCATGTTCACAATGGACTCTCCGGTTACGGACGAGGACAGGATTTACATTCATGTATACAAGAAGCGATCGGAGACTTGTAAATTCCTGCTCGGAATGACCGAGATGAGGGCCAAACCGATCTTCGACCGGGTAAAAGCAGACTTTGATGTCAAGAATCTGGACTGGGAGGCGGGTGTGATGCACAATGTGAACACTAGACCCAGATTGAGGAAGTGTGTCAATGGCAACGTTTGTACCTGCTATGGCACGGTGCCAGATCGCCAGGAACAGTATATAGCCGCTTCGGAGTTGACCAAGCGGATGATGCCGCTGTTCAATCAATGCAAAAATCAGACCGGCAATTTGGTTCTGCTGATGAGAGTGATTTGCAGTGGCCCAGCCGTCATATCAACCTTTGAATACCATCCCCCGAAGCCCAAGTGCTCGTGTACTAATGGATGTTCTTGAGTGTCTCTAGCTTCAAGCTTTGAGCAAGAAAATTTTAATTTCAATTTTATAAATATCAACATAGACAATACGGTTTTCTAAAATAAAATAACAACCTATCAATGAGAGATTTATTACTTTATAAATAGTTTATAGAATTTAGGCTGTATTTAAAAATAATATTAAAACCTAACCAACAGCTGGGCCCAAAACGCTTTAGCCCCCTTTTTGAACTTTCGAAAATTCCCATCGATTTTCCACCAACTCAACTGTGTGCACAAGTGTTTTCCGAATAGTTTCCCACAGTCTTCCTTTGGCCGGTTAATTGTTACAATTCGACTTAATCCATTAAGTCAACAGCGACAAAGATGCGGCCAAAACGTAACGAAACGAATTGAAAACTTTACGAGGCAAATGCAACTTGCAAGCCAAACTGCGGCCAGAGTATCTTTCGTATCTGATGGATACAAAATCGAGAAATGGGTATGGGCAACGAGGCGGAGACGTAGCAGAAGAAGTCGTAGGAAAACGGTGTCGACGTCCAACGAAATGAAAATAAACAAACAAACGCGCCGTGAGATGCTGTAAAAATATTTATTTTTCAAGTTAAGAATTTTAAGTGTGCATTGCCTGCCCGATGGAGACATCATCCAGCATTCAGCCTCCCATCGCATCGCATCGGATCGGATCGCATCCCAGCCTGGAGCTGGCACATCCACATGTCCGCGTCCACGTCCACGTCCACATCCGAGTCATGCCCTGGCCATACATTGTTGTGGCTGTTGTAAAAATAAGCTTAAAAGCTAACAATAAGCCACCGAAAGTTGCCGACTCATTTGGAAAAACGTTTGTCGGAGCATCGAAGCTGGCAACAACTTCCGCTTGGAAAAAGTCCCGAAAAAACACACGGGAAAATATCGAAAACCGTATCCAAATGATTCACTTCACTCAATTTTCAATTGGGATTTTTCGTTACCAAAAAAATAAAACGAGATGCGGGAATATTTTTAATTGACAACTTTATTTCTTTTAACTAGATTAGAATAGAAAATGGGAATCAAATTTATATTTGATATAGAAATATATTGTATTACGTTCAGAAGGGATCAAACTTCCTGAAAATCTTTACAAAACCTCCTTTTAATTTCTCTGATTTTAAAACATATTCATTTTTATTACCAAAACTGATTTGCAATTTCCGTTTTCCGTTTTCTTTTTAATTGCAGAAATTTCGGCGCCAAGTGCTCGAAGTGCTGTCGCGGCATCTCCGCCTCCGACTGGGTGAGACGGGCCCGGGAGCTGGTCTTCCACCTGGCCTGCTTCGCCTGCGACCAGTGCGGCCGCCAGCTGTCCACCGGCGAGCAGTTCGCGCTCATGGATGACCGGGTGCTCTGCAAGGCTCATTATCTGGAAACGGTCGAGGGTGGCACCACATCAAGTGACGGTGAGTTTTTCATTTTCCCTTTTTTGTTTCAACAAATCACAAGAAAAAAACACAAGGCTGGAGGCATAAAAACAGTGAAAACAAGTTGGAAACATGGCTGCACGCTTCGATGGCAGAAGGGTTGCCAATTTGGAACGCTTCACTGTGCCAGGTCTGGGGACGGTACAGTGAAGCTGGAATCACTAAGCGCCAGCCAGTCGCCGCCGCTGACGAAATCGTGTCACACTCGTAAAAACAGAAAAAAATACCACTCCATCCAGTCTTTTCTGAGACGACGTGATCGGCTTGCGAATGTCGCAGCATAGACCAGCGTTTCCCCCTCCAAGATCTGTGGAGGAGGAGGAAGAGACCACCGGGTTGGCACGGTGGCCACATAAACCACAGCAGCAGCAGCAGTAACAGCAGCAGCTCTATAAACCATAAACACTTTTTGACATTTTCAATTTGGCCGACTGTCAAAATGCTTTTAGAGCCAAGTCCAACTCCAAGTCACTGAGAGACGAGAGACCTTAAGGGCCTTTACGCAGTTGATTTAAGGGGGAAAAATAGCACAAATAATTCCTATTACACTTGTGATTTATAATATTTGTTACAGTTTTAATGGTGAAATTTTAATTTATATTTTGTTTATAAATAAATAGATAAATATGAAGTAAAATTCATTCATAATTATATCATTCATGATGCAAAAATAATGTCTATGAATAAAGAATACCAAAAAAACAAAAAGTAATAAATAAATATAGAATAAATGGCATTATTAAATATTACATTTATTTCTTAAGAAAGAAATTCGTCTAGAATTGTCACATCTATTTTTTTCCAAGTGGATATAGTCCCTTAGTTCCTTCACGATTTATATAGCGATTAAATTTCCCATCCTCACACGTTCTGCATCACATATTTATAATACGAACAAATTCCCATTTCGATTTCAATTCCAGATGGCTGTGATGGCGATGGTTATCACAAGAGCAAGACGAAACGGGTGCGAACCACCTTCACCGAGGAGCAGTTGCAAGTGCTGCAGGCCAACTTCCAGATTGACAGTAATCCGGATGGCCAGGATCTGGAGCGGATCGCCTCGGTGACCGGTCTCAGCAAGCGTGTGACGCAAGTTTGGTTCCAGAACTCGCGGGCGCGTCAGAAAAAACACATACATGCTGGTAAGAATAAAAGTAAGTAGTGGATTAGTGCAGCATGCCTTCCCAGAGAGAAATCCCAAGAGATACCCTTAGAGATACCCTTAAAGATACCCTTAGAATCTTCCCCTAGAGAAAGAGATACCCCGATCCTCCGTAGAATCCAGCTATCCCCCTCAAAACCCACACCAAAAATACACACCACCACAAAAAAAAAAGAAAAAAAGAGAATAAGATGCTAACACAGTATTTACAATTTCTTCTGTTTTTTTTCTACTTTCAACAAACGATTTTTGATTGCAGTACGCGAACCGGAAGGAAGCTCATTTGCGCGTCATATTAACCTGCAGTTAACGTATTCATTTCAGAATAACGCACAGAACCCAATGCATATGAACGGCTCTAAAGCGGGTCTATACCCGACACACGGTAAGGAATTACTATAAAAAAGTTATCTTTGAAAAGTTATTGAAATTATAGAGAGGCTAAAAGGAACTCTGACAATAAACCTTTTGGTATTAAAAATATAAGCAAATATCATTATAAATTATGAAGAAAGTTACCTAAAAAGATTACTTGAAAATAATTTAGCTATATGCTAATAACCTTCAGTAAAATCTAACATTTCTAACACGAAGAATTCAGTAAAAATAAAGGTACTACATATATACATAAGCTTTAAATTGTAGATAAAAATTAAACTAACTTAACTAACTATTTTAATCTTAATCTGCTATAATTTAAAAGTTGCATACAACTAATTATACATTTTTGTCTCTTCTTCAGAATCCTCCATGGACGAGTTGTCGCAGGACTCGAGTGTGCATTGCATGCCCAGCGAGGTGTGACTAGAGCAATCCTCGCCAGCTCGAGCCCATCGCTAGCTGGCCCCACCCAAGAAACGTCCTTTCCTAGTCAAAATTTTTGTGTAAATCGTCCACGAAACAGCAGAGACACTCACAAGCGATCCAGAGCGCTAAATAGAACACCATACAAAGGCAGCCAGTCCCAGTTTATAAGGCTTTGAGCAATCTGTAATTCTGTTAACCAAGCGATCCATCCATCCATCCCATCATCAGCATCATTCACAGTGAAATCTCATCGTAAAAGACATGCAACCAACAAACAAGAAACATTCCTGCATTGTAGTGTAGCTTAGAAGCTGCAGAGCTTAGTTAATTTAATTTAAATGAAATTTAAATTTAATTTAGTTTAATGTTCAGTAATCGTTAAGTGTTTACCCCCCGACAAAGAACCATTCGACTCGAAGATGGATAACTGCTTGCCAAGGCTCCTGTAATATATTTATGTGTACGCCTAACCAATCATTGTCTTATACTACCTACCTATTCCATGCGAAACGTTGTTATTGTTTATTTTCTTGTTTTTTAAATGTATAAAATCGATATAAATAGTCGTAACCTAAACACATAGCTGGCCAGGCATTTGTAAATAGTAATTATAGCCGCAATTGATAAGCAACGCAGATACAGAACAGTAAATGATGGAAACTACACAGCTAAAAACTAACATTTAGTTAACACAAATTATAAAAATACAATTAAAGATGAACCGAAATCAATTAAAACGAAAAAAATTATGAAAATTAAAGAAGGAAACTTTTTCAAAAACAAAAAATACTTATGTGCATTTATTTTGGGACGGGAAATGGCTGAAAGAGAAGATATTGTAATCAAAAAATGCAATGACATTTCATTTCAAAATCATCGGGCAAGGCCCTCTTACTAGGAATTACTATTTTTATGGAATATCTATAATCTTTCTGCTTGAAAAAAAAACAAGTAAAAGGAAATATTAAATGTAATCAACAGAATATTAATGATAATTAATAATACTGAATATACCTTAAAAATAACTATTTATAATGAAAATCAAGCTCACTTTCTAAAATTTAAAAATATTATCCCTTGATTCTGTCACTCTTAACATTCAAGCAGTAAAATCTACAAAGGAAATCGCTTCGCTAATGTCTTAATTTGTGGCTCAGCGTTTGCTAATGCCAAACGATCTCTTTGGGCAACACTCGAAATCGATTTCCGGTGCGCAGCCCCCGGGTGCTCGATCATCAACCTGCGGTGCTGTTCTCAGCCCATTGAGCGATCATTTAAAGCATCTGCCGCAGACAGTGTGACGACGACTTTTGCGCCTGATCATCGACTCCGGGACTCCGCATTACCGTCACCATATCCCAGATAGCCAGATCCCCAGCCCCATCCCATGGATGCGGGCACTTGAGCTGCCAGTCATGTGGCTGGATTCTAGTGTTGCACTTCAGGTTCGGAGCTAAGTGCATCGAAAATCGAAATGAAAAACGAATCGCGGCGACGGCAGTCGAGCGATCCGAGGCATTAATTGAATTATAAGCCTAGATTATGCAAAGGTTTCCTGCCTCCTGCGCCAGCTGTTCGGCAATTTGTGTGGAAGATCATCACCATGATCATGCTTATTGGTATTGGATTGAGAGTGTGGGTTTGTACTGAAAGAAAAGATGGTTACATTTGAATAATAATTTATTTAATATTTATATATATTTACATTAATATTCAACGTTAATTTAAATTTATCAAATTAATTTTAGGTTAATTAATTTAAGCAGAAAGTTAAGTCGCATTTTTACAAATTGTTCAGCATAAGCTGTAAGATGCATAACGCCATACATTCTTTTTTGAATCGCTGAAGAAATGACTTCAGGCTCTTTGTAATTTTATAATATAATTAAATTTTGAAAAGGTTTGTAACTTAATGTAATATTAAGCACGATAAGATAAGATATTTTTCCTTCCTGAAACTATAAAGTTCTGTGTTTTATAAACCTTAATATATATTTCTAACAGTTTCAGTTTGAGCACTTTGCTTGATATCTATATATTTTTTAAACAAACTTTCTATATAAGAAAGAGCTTATATTTAATTTTTAATATATTTTATATATTTCTTAACGTGTAGGTCTCTATATCCGATGGGTGGGCATGACTTGGCATTCGACGAGACTGCCAGTGACTGGAATTGTAACTGAGACTGGGACCCTGCACTTGTTTGTAATTCCTGTTGTTGGTCTATAATTGTGCGATCGCATTGCAAACCAAAAAAAAAAGGAAAAAAAAAGAAAAGGGCTTTCCATAGCACGTTACAAAAATATCAACAAATCGTCATCATTAATAATGATCACTCCGGGCCACGGTTGCGCTATCGCACATACACATGCACTTCGTGTTTATTTTTTGGGCTGCCCGGTTCATTTGTCAAATTTCACCGAGATCTGGGTAGATCTCCGAGATCCGAGATCCCAGATCCGAGATTCACAATCCCCGATCCCCTGGAGATATCTCTCGATCCCGAGCTTGTTGTTATTTGAGCAAACATTCAACACTTGAAGCGAGAGATTTTCGTGGCCAGCTACAACAACTCAATTCGAGTTGGAGTTGGGGCTGGGGCTGGGGCAGGAGTTGGGGTTCGAGTTTGAGTTCGAGTTCCCCTTCTGCGGGAATGGAATTATGAATGATGTGATACTTTTGCCATTGAGATGTTTTCACAGTCGCGGGCCTCATGACATGCCCCAGCCATATCTTATTTGCTATATCTACATCGCCTTCGGACGCAAGATTGGGAGCTGGCAACTCGACTTCGCCCCCAAGCCCGTTTCCCTCCATCCCGATTCCTTTCCCGGTCCCATGTTGATGTTGCCGTTGTGCCACTCCGTGTTGCTGCCGTGTTTGTGTTATTTCTGCTGGAAATGAGCGATCGCGTGCAATAATTTGTAGACGACTAAAGTTGAGAAGAGGAACGTGCGCAGATCTCGCGGATCGCACATTGCAGAGATCGCAGATCGCGAAGTTCGAGAATCCCAAGCTTAAATCGCGCCTGCTGCACAGCACATCATTTTTCAAAATCATTCAAACACTTGTTAAATATTTTCTTAACCGATTGATGATGATTGTGACTGGTCGAGGTGGATCCATATCCATATTCATATCCATCCTGCAACAAAATTATTTGTGTTTATCAATAGACGCGCGCTGAAAAAGAGGTTCAAAGTCGTGGAACTGAGATCTTTGTAGATGCACAAGAAAAAACAATTAAATATCAGAAAAATAAATAATATATTTCAAGCTGACAAGCAAGAAGCAGAAAATTCACATTAGAACAGATCTTTAAAGCCTTTAAAACCTCTGAAACTATTCCCATTTCTTGGTCACAAATCTCAAATTATTTATTTTTTTCCTGTGCATCCATCAAAGGCATTGACTTATTACGATTTTGTTGGCCTTTTCACATCCACGCTGGGCCGCTGAAATTAATTGATATCTGTGGTATGCGCTTTGTTGGACTTTGATGAGAGGCGGCCCTCAGTCTCCAGTCTTCAGTTTACAATCTTCCGTCTTCAGTCTCCCATCTTGGGACATTGGTTTTTTTGGAGTCGAGTCTTGTGGCCACTTTAGGCCCTGATGATCGATTACAGAACGTGCCAGAGTCCATTGAAAACGGGGTCAAGTGTGAGGATTGGACGGAGGATGCCTGCCATTCGGTGATTGGGTATGCAAATGTCCAGTCCGTCCAGATGCAATAAGCATTGTAATTCCTGGCCATTGGCCCATCATCGCCTCGCCAGTTCCATCATCGCCAGATGATCCATCGAGGAGGTCTCTCCGGACAAAGGCAGCCGCTCCTTTCAACACGGCAACGGCGGGGACCAACCTCAGCGACAGCCTGTCCGGGGTGTTGCGTGTGACTCATGCCGCTTGGCATTTTAATTGATTTTGGGGGGCGCAGAAATCTTGTTGTGCCAAAATCCTCACAATCCCCACAGCACACACACAACGACCCGCTGGCACACGTTCTATGGCCTCCAGTCAGAGGTGTGTGAGGTAGTCCCAAAAGAGGGGCTTAGTAGATCTCAGATTTTCTTTGCTGATCTAGGGGTTTTCTTCTGGCCAAAAGGACCCCCTTGGGGCCACACCTCTGACACCAAATTCAGGCACGTACGAAGAACGCTGCTCACCTAGGAGCTCGGAATGGGTTTGGGACATTCATCATGCTGCGCTGCCCGCCAACTCTTGCCTGACTCTTTTTGAATCCGAATCGGAATCCGCATCCGAATCTGACTGCCTGCCTGCGTAGGCGTTGGCCGGTGGTCAACTCCTGCTCCGCCTTCCACTCCATCTCCTCATGTTCCTCTTGTTCCTTCTTTCCCTTCTACGACTTCCCAGCATCCCATCGCTGTGTGTGTACCATCATCATTGGGCGTTGGAGCACGTAAAAATGTAACACCAACTGGCTGGACTGCGGGGCCTGAGGAATCGACAACTTACGCACCTTTGAGCTGGCTATTTGGTTTATTTTTAGCCAACAGAATAAGTTCATTCTTAACGGAGTTTTAAATTAAAAACAACAGAAAATTATAAATGACATTTTAAAATTTATCACCAGAGATTACTGATTATTCTTTTAGAATCATCTTTGGTCTATTGGGCAATTAATAGAAGATAGCATTAAAGCTTATAAGCTATAATCTCGCTAAAACTATTTAAGGATCGTGAGTATTATTGGAGAGTTAAATTTCATAACTTTAAGCTCTCATTTTAAACTGTTTGTATTAAGAAATATTTATTTCGTTCTATATTCAATACATTTATATTTAAATTAAAATGTAATATAACCTTTTAAAGTCAATATTATTATTTTTTTGATACGATACTCAACACTGATGTGCAAGGAGCTTCTGTTCAATCGTTTTGGATGATTCCGAGGCCAGGTCCCGTCCAATTGCCATTGGCGCGACGGAGGCCAGAGAATGTGAATCCCTGAATAATCCCCTGCCCCTAGCATTTGCCTTTGCCCGTCCTGTCCGGTGGCCACCGAGTTTGCTTAACTCGACTCGACTGTGCGCGCACAGGACACCCAGCTGTGGTCGCCGGGCCAACAAGCCAGGCGGTGGTTGCTCCTGGAGCTGCAACACAAACAGCAGCAGCAGCAGCAGCAACACTGCACTGACAAAAAACAAATCAAGACAAGTATAATTATTCAAAGAAAACTCAATAATAATTAAGGCATTCTTCAACGGCTTTAAAAGCAATCGTAAAATATTAGATTTCACTCTGCTTCAGATCTATGAATAAGATCAAACTTAGAGAAATGCTTTAAATTATTTTTGTAATGTCAATAATCCCATAATTTTTTGTTACTGTGCAGCATAAGCGGCAAAGACAAGTCCAGCAACTGGCGACTCCTTTGCTGCAACGTCCTCCAATGACGACAACTTTGGCAGTACACCTCAACCTCAATGTTTGTGCAAGCAACATTCGCATGCAAGTCAGCAAAGTTTGCATTGACACGCAGCAGCATCAGCATCAGCAGCAGCAGCGAATTTGCATAAAGGCGAGGGGTGGACAAGGCCCCTTTTGTGGGCTTCCCTGCTGGTGTCATGGTGTCCTAAAAACCAAACCAATTCAAAGTCATTTTTTCTCATATCTGTAACTCATAGATTTCAAATAGAATTTTTGCATCGAATCATATCAGTTATATATATATCTTTAATTAGTTTTTGGTTTTTTTATAATCTTTTTTAGAGTATTTAAAATCAAGTCAATTGGAAAAATATTACGTCCGTATGAGGTTTGTTTTTTGTTTATTAAGAAATGTCCTGTGTGCAGCTGCTAGAAAGTGTGTAACAGTTTGGCCTCATTTTTAGGATTTACCTAAGAAATTAATGTAAATTATTAAGCTGTTTGTTATTCTAGAAATTTATTTATTTATTCTATAGATTATGCAAATTTCCTTTAAATAATTATAAGTAAGTAATTGTCTAGATTATTATAAGTATTATAATGAAAACTATTTAAATATTTCCTCTAAAATAGTATTAATTATTTTTTTTTTTATTTTGTGTTCTTCTTCAATTTAAATCCCTCTTCCTCTTGCAGCAATGAAGGAGGATGGTTAGGAGGTCGCCTTGCTGCCCCTGATGAAGATGGACGTGTTGCTGGTGGCTTCCCATCAGCAGAAGCAGCAGCAACAACAGCCCCATTAGGCCGCACATAAACTGCATGCAATGAAATTCACTCCTGTGGCGTGGCCATGTTGCTACTGCGTTGCAGCAACTGCTGCGCCAGTTGCAGTTGCTGCTGTGTCTGACTTATGGCAATTGCCAATGCAACATTTGTTGCTGACGGGCCGGCGGCCGTTAAAGATGGGGGCGTGACCGTTACTACCCAGAGCTACTTTTCAGTTTACTTTGTGTTCCCACTAAAATGGGTTTTCTGTTATTTATTATAATAATGTTGATCATTTTAATAATAATATTATAATAATAATAATAGATATAATATGATAGATATGATAATTATACAAATTGTCTTTTTTATTGACAATAATCAATTAAATCCGGTTTTTGAGTGCTTAAAAGTATGTAAAGAGGCATACAAGCGTATGAGCTGCAAGGTTATAATGCTTTTTTTTGTATTTTGAATTTAGCTTAACAAAAAAAAATTAAATAAATATAAGCCTAATGAAAAAAAGAGATTATAAAATTATTATAAACATAACATAAACTCTTTAAATGGAATTCCTGAATAAACTTCGTGCTGGCACACGCTGCAATCACGCGACAATCTCAAAATGAAGTCTCTGTCGTTGCAGTTCCTGTTGTTTTTGGATGCTGGATGGCAATTTTTTATGTATTTTTTTGCCGTTGTACTTTTTGTTGTTGTATTTGTGTTGTTGTTATCATTTTTGTTGTTGTTTCTTTCACTTACCCCCCGCAAACATTTGTTTCAACACGTACGCGCAAATGAGTTTACAAGGTGCGATATTCATGTTGCTGCGGCTCTTGGTGGATGTTGCTGCGGTTGCTGTTGCCATTGCCAGCTTGTCAATATTTACTATGCGCCCCGGCCGGAGCAACATGTTGCCGAGCAGCCCAGCACAACTTGGCTAATCGTATTTTAGCCGTATTTTATATATATTAATAGCTGAGCGACAGCAAGGAAGTCCGTATGCCCCGCGAGGTGCCTCTCATTCGCATTTTTCATTCTTATTTTTTATGTGTCGCTGATGCTGCTGTTGCCGCTTTTAGTATAATTTTAATTAACGCATTCGATGATGCTGCTGCTGGTGCTGTTGTTGTCGCCTTCTCCTGCTGTTGCTGCTGCTGCTGCTGCTGTCGTTGTCTTTGGCCAACATGCTAAAAGGTGTTAATTGGCGAAATTTCCATGTAGAGCGTAACCAAAAACAGAACAGCAAAGCGAAAAGGGAGGCTGCAAAGTTCTCCAGTCTGCCGCCTTGGGTATTGTCAACAAGATTTGCTTTATTAGCCACTTTCGGGTGGCTGCAACATTTCCAGCAACAGCAGCAGCAGCAGCCGAAAACCACCAACAGCAACATCATTGTCAACAGCAGCATTTGCTTTGACTTTGGTTATACACGGAAACAAACTATTTACTAAAATAAACTATATACTAAAATAAGAAATAAATATAAAATACGTTTGGCATTGTTTTGTATAACTAAGATTAATAGAAATACATATACAAAATACAATATAAAATAACATATATTTAACATCAATCTTGATAATAGGGAATTAAGTCTTTAGTGCTATTTAAAATTAAAGAATTAAATAAAAGTGGATTTTATTTGAAAACCAATTTTTGTAGTAATTCATTATAAATTAAAGCTAGTAAATAATTCAACCTAAGTAGGTTTTAAAGAGATTGTTTTTATTACAGTTATAATAATATATATTATAATTTCTTATTTCATAACAATATATAAATATAATAGAATCACAACAGAAACTGTGTCTTTCTTCAGGTGTACGCCATGCTAGCAATTTTAATGAGCAACAGAGACTCGTGCTGCAGATGAGTAAATATTTTCATGGTTTAATTTCATAAATTATGACAATTTTCAAGTCCCGAATGCCGACGTCTTATGCGTATATATATAGTATAAACGTACATATATTGAAATCCCCAAGTTATTGCAATCAACCCGCCGAGCTATTCTCCCGATCTGGATCCACATCCAAGTGAATTATGCTCGCCACAGCAAATCAACCTAAAGTGCGGCGACAGGACACCGAAAAGCTCCTAAATTTTACTTAAGAACATCTGAGTTTCGTACGTTCAACGAAATCAATGGACATGGATACTTGCTTCTCCAAAGTTGGCAACTAGGGATGGCTGAAAAATATCAATATTTTGCTATCGGTTGAATATATAATTATAATTAAATATTACTTATCATTTACTAATATTAAATAAATTAAATATTCATATTACAGGGCGCTTTAAGAATCTATGTACATATAACATTTTGTTAGCTTCGAATCCAGAGTTGCTTCTATAATTATCTTACGACCATATATTAAATATTTATTAGTAATACAATTTTAATATATTTATTGAATATATAATATTCGTTGATATTCTGTTGATATATCATCCCCAATCATAATGCTTATGATGATGAGCGCAATGATGATCATCATTAACACCTTTTCTGCCCCACAGAACACTCTCATTCCGCGGAGCACAATACGTCTCAACAAGAAAAGGGCAAACCGAGGAAAAAAAACATCCGAATCGCAGCAATAAGTAAGTAAAGAAAATATAAGAAAATAATTCAAAATGAAATTTGCTTTATGATGCGCAACCGCGCGACCTTCCTATGCACAGTGGTTTAAAAAATGATTTAAGGCGGACTGAAATGAATTTACTTTTGTGTTGTTTTGGGTTTGATATAATTAATTTTATTATTTCATTAAATACAATACATTTTAGAGGGAATGTAGTCCAAAAATTACCTTGAAATTGATTAATTAAATCCTGTTTTCTCATCTTTTTATACGAAATAAAGAAAACAAGTTAAGATTTACCCGCAATTTGTATTGCAAATTGAATCATTATAGTCCTTTTTTTGTCTATTAATTAAAAAGTAAAATTCACTTATTGGGGGTTTATTTTTTAATTAGTATATTTCCACGTTTGACATATTTTTTGTTTGAAAATCGTAACCGTTGTGGTTCCACTGTTTGCGGGGCTATCTGCGTTGATATGAAATATGTGTCGGGGCGGCAGGCAGCGGAGATTTATCGAGCGCGAAATGTAAT
>JAEIHY010012936.1:0-16714 GCA_018904565.1 Drosophila tsacasi | reverse complement strand
CCGTTTCGGAGAAATTTAGGGTCTAACACGACGATAGTGAATTTTATATATAAGATAATAATTTTTATCTATCTATTATATATAACCTAGCAGAGGGTATTATATTTTAAGAACGACGGCATCTACTTCTTAAAAAATAATTAGGGTAATTTAATTGTTGGATTATAATTCTATGCCGGATTCTCCTTAAATGGTATTAAGTGTACCATATGACGCATTGTCTGTAGCATATATTTTAAATATATTAAAGTTACCTTGCCAGTTTTGCTGGTATTTAATTAACACTTAGCGACTACAGAGAGTCCGCCGAAAGGCTGAAGCTCTGCGAACGAATAGTAATCCTTCATCGGCGGCATTCTTGCATGAAGGGCCGGCCGACTGAGCTGCACGGGATTGTTTTGCTTTTCATTACCAAAGTCAATGCCTCTGTCTCACCTTAATGCCGCCTCACCTGCTTCAGTTTAGCCGCAGGTTTCAGCTGTTTCGTTGCCGAGCCAGAGTCGGTTAATTAATTCCGAAATCACGTACGCATGCTCGGTGTGTGTCAGTTGGCATTTTGCCATTTTGCCCCTTTCCTCCCCGAGATCCGGAGTTCGGAATGCCTTTGGAGATTGAGATGTTTCGCGAGACTCTTTATGGTAAAATTGCATTACAAATATCATAGATGGCACAATAAATTGGATGCCTTAGTGCTAGAAGCTAGTGAAAGGGAACTGGGAGCTTTACTTTGATTTGTTGCTGCTGCTGCTGCTGCTGCTTCGCACTTACTTTGTATCGTTGCTAACCAGGCTTATAGTTAGGCATGAGCTCAGTGTGTTAATGGGTTAATACAAGCACTTGAACATAAAAGCCAAGCTCATGCAGGCGCGCAAGTCTATTGAGGAAGCGAGTTCTCCGGCACTTGATCAAACAGGGCGCTAAGCCGGTGCTGGGAGTGGGCCACGAGTGCACCTTGGAACTGCACTCGAGAGCCGTGCTATGGATATGGGATGGGTTCGGACTCGGTCTCATTTGGGCTCTAATCGCTTGCCCTCGTTCGGGATGACTGTGGGAAATATATACGTATTCTCATATTTATATGGGTTTGTTGTAATTAAGTAAAAACTTATTATTTGGGTTTTAAAATTAAAAGAAATGAGGAATGGTTCTTTTATAATAGAAATGAACTGAAGCAGATTTTAACTTGAAAAATTCTAACATATTTAAAAACCTATTTACAAGAATAAAAAATTAACAAAAAATTAAAGCAGTCTTAATTTGATTTTAAAACAGAATTAATCTAAGATAAAGTATTTTTAAAAAAGACTCTCTTTGACGTATCCCTCTTATTAGTTCAATTAGTTAAGTTATTATTTAAGCTTTATCATTTGAGTGTCAGATCAAGGTTTTTGTTTCGAACTTTTCCTTTGATTTAGATAATAAATTAAATAATAAATGATAAAAATGTAAATGTACCTACAGTAAAATATATCACTACATAAAATACAATAAATAAATAAAATATAAATCTCTCTATAGTCAATTATTTGCTCTTATTAGGTAATCACCTCTTTGTTTTCTATTTTTAAACAAATTTGCATTTGAGAAATCAATATTCTTGAATGCTCTGTTTTGGGCAACTTCGGAAAATCTTCATGGAAATCGATTTCAGTTCTACTTGAACTTATGTAACTCGAATTAAATTTTTGCACAAACCCTGAAGTGTTCATTAGATTCCATCGAGTCTTATCAAAGAATCCAATTAGTGGCAAATCCGCGTAATTTATGAGGCCTACCAACTCCGAGCTGAAACTATTTGCTAACAAGCTAAGTTAACACGGCTACCAAATGCAGCTACCTGCTAGTTAATTCAGTTTACTTATTTGCCCAAGCTCAGTGTCTCAGTGGTTCACCATTCCAAAGCGGCCGTCACACAGTGCGTATGCTTAATGCGTTTTGCCTTAACTTTGACTTACTCTCCGCGTTGTGGCGGTTTCAATGGCGCGTGTTCCATTTTGTGGGCCGACACAGGCTACACAAACTACACACTGGAGATTGGCTGTTGTTGCTGCTCTTGTTATTGTCACCTGTCCGATTATTATTATTATTTTTATGCGCTGAATTTTTTCTTTGAAATGTGCGTTGTCGCTGTCTAGCCACATTGCGTGACCTTCGATCGAGCGCTCTCGATTTGCAAGCCATTAAAATTGATATTATCTGGGACTGAAATTGAAATTGTATCGAAATCCGAGCTGTACGAAATCAATTACTCAGCTATGCGTAGCCGTGTCTTACTTATAAATCGTCGTTGCCCCATGGCTTTTGGTGTTTCTTTGCAGTGAAAGTTGTTAAGCCATCAAACATTATTGTTTGTTGTTATTTTTTTCTTAAACATTTTATTTCGCTGAGCCAGACAAATTAATTATTAATGTGGATCAAATATTTTCAGTCCATTTCACATAAATACTGAAATTATTTCTCATTTTTTCTACCCTTCACTTTTTGCGGCCAAGGAATGCTGTGTATTTTTTGTTGCCTTCCACTTTTTGTGTTCTGTGTGCGTATATGATTGTGGAGCTGGGGGCTCAAGAGCTTGTTTAGAACACGTAATTGTTGTTGACGCCGAAAGTGTTTTGGGCTTGGTGGTCACAAGTCACAATCTTCAGAGGGTGCTCGAAAAATCGGGTCTGGACTCAAGTTGGATGATGGGGCACGCTTAATTGTTGTCTATTTTTGGCTTTGAAACATGGCCAGTAATTTGACAGTTTAAAGAAACAACCTAAATATCTGCCAGCATCTGCAGGTTATCAATTTATGTGTCTGCTAATATTCCAAATTATTGCATGATAAATTCTTAATTGTCATCGCTGAATTCCATAAACAGCTCACAGCTGCAGATACTAATCGAGTGAACTTAGTCAACTTCAAATTGTCCGCCTAGAAGGCCCCATCGTGAAGTAAAAAATCATTTACAAGTTGCCTCATTGCACGCACAGATAAATCAAGAATCGACGACAATCGGCGGCACATAAAAATTAATTAATTTAATTACTTATCTAACTGAATTGCTTTGGAGCTTCGAGTGCCCAACTTATGCTTGTGAGTTTTCAATACTTTTTCTTCGTCTGTTTTAATGACAATTGCACATGAACGTGGCAAACGTATGTACACTTTTTTTTTGTGTTTTCCTCGCGATTCATTTAGAGTGCACTTCAAAGTTAGCATTTATATTTTTTACGCTTTTCAATGCGTGTCAAAAGTTGGCTGCGAACGTTCTCTTACACTAATAAATATTTATAGATGCGCTCGTTCTGCCAGATGCCTGCCTGCCTGCACTCGTTAAGCCCGGCTCGGATCGAAGATACTAAGAATTTTAATTGATTTTAATGTGCACAGCTGCACTGTGGAGACTGACTATTGACTGACATCCAAACAAAGATCGAAGAGGCTAGTACGGGGTCAGCAAGGGGCGAATAATAGGTAAGTAAGCTGTTGACATACTCATTGCAGAATTGACATAAAATATTGTCTCTGTACAATGGCTAAATGTTTCACAAATTAATCATTAACTGCTTGCGTTGGTATACAATAGGACTTTGTCTTGTGTGTTTAAAAACACGAAAATATTAACTTGGCTATAGGTATTTGAATATATAACATAAATATACATATAACTCCGGCTTAGTGTGCCCAATTGTGAGATACCCGGTGCCTAAAGCATAGTTGATAGTTTTTAAAAGAACCTGGATATCGGTAAATAGAAGCAAATGTCGCTAAGAACATGTTGAGTAACTCAAAAAGTATTTTTTGTATATTTTGTAGAAAACAAAATTTTTAGCTTAAACTAAAATTCACTGATGTAATCTAATTACGGTGTTTTATGATTTATGATGATGGAAATCATTTTAAAACAAGCTTAAACTTCTTGTTCGTTCTTATGGCTGGTAACACCAGCTCTTTGAGTTTGAGTCTGGATCTGTATGAATCAACTAAAAAAAAAAAAAAAAAACAAACAAGCGAACAGACGGACATGTCTAAATTAACTCGGCTGGCGATGAGTTGTCATCGCTGGCGCTTCACAAGATTGATCATAAATCAGCCATTTTTATTTATTGTGACGTGAAATAGACTTTATTTTGTTAAATAAACATGTGTACAAAAATATGCAAAAGATCTTTTGTTTCTCTTGTTCTTTTCACGTAAAAAAGTTCCTGAAAACCCCTTTTTTGGAAGCTACTGATGAGGAGGGATTAAGTCTGTTACATACATTCTCAGTTGGCTATAATTCTCTTCTAACCTATGGATACTTGTTATAAGAACTATAAATCATGCAAGTTATCGATTAGTACTCTCATATAGTAATTAGAAGACTGCTTTATGTTCTGTCTGTTAAATACTGATGAGCCTACAAATTAACCATAATGAGTATAGCTTCTTACTGACTTCTGCAAGCCAAGATCACGTTTTTACGAGAATCATAAACACCCAGTTCCACACCATAAAGACGAATGGCCATTATATTGGCCTTTATGCAACTTTTATGTAATTCAACAGAAATGTAATTTAACAGAATCCATCATTCAATCATTGTACAGAATGTTAGGCTTACTTAAATTTTGATTTATCTTTAATGCTAAAATTGAGCACCTTCAAATTATTAAGTAATAAATTCGTTTTTAAGCTTTCCGTTTAAGGCAAAGCTAAACCAATTCGCTCCAAGCAATTAAAAGTAATAACCCGCTCTCTCTCTCTCTCTCTCTTCAAGAGGCAAAGCATCCTCCAGGCTGGGAAAACCCCTCTATGCCTAGAGAAAGGGAGAAAGGGTGCGCGACACGCGAGTGATTAATACGACAAGTCATGTCAAACATGACGGAAGTCTTTAGAAGGCGGACACGATCCCGGACCCGAAATCAGTCTCCAAACCCGAACGCTGGCCCCATCCAGATCCCGACAGCAGAGGCGAAATGGAGCAGCAGCTGAGGAGCTGCTCAGGAGCGGCAAAAACAAAAAAAAAAAAAACGGATGAGCGGAATGGAGCCGGACTGGAACCGGTTCCGCTGGCAACCATTTCAGCGGGCCCCACTGTGGAGGTCCCCGCACAGCTGAGCTCAGTTTCGAACCAACTCTTGGCCGCTGCGGACGTCGCGTTGGAGACCTCGTCGCTCACCCGCTCCACAGCCCACCAGCTCCCCCGCCGCTTTCCGCTATCCGCTCCGCGTGTGCTGGTGAGAGATCGCAGACGAGAGTGAATGTGAAACGTGTCGCGCATGCGCCGTCTTCTTCACCGTTATTGTGTGCTGCTGCTTTCCGTTTTATCGCCCATGCAAAGTGAAGACCGCAGCTATGCCAAATTGCTCAAATTGTTTGGAAAATAGTGCAAAAACCCGATAAACATTGAACAACACCCACCCGCTGGAAATCGTTAGCTATTTTCGTGGATCTTTCTTGGCGTTCGCGTTGCCATCTCCCTTGCTCCCCCACGGCGTCGATTCACCCTCTCTATCGCTCTGCCAGTGTGTGTGTCTTTTTTTGGGTCCCCTTCGGTGTTCGGAGTCTTCTTTGTCCCGTGCTTCGTCGCTGTCTTGGCTTTGCTTACGTTTTCGTTCATGAATTTAATTTATTTTCGTGTTTCATATTTGTTGTTTAGCGACCGCCTCTCCTTCATCTTCTGCGCTTCCACAGCCTTCGCCTCCCATGCAACAACAGCAACATTATAAACAAAGAAATATCGGTTTTTGCGCAATTTTAGCAAAAGCTTAAAAAAACGAAAAAAAAAAAAGCGGAGAAAACTCAAGAAAACCCACCGAGCATCATAGCGAAATTAGTTATTAGAGCAATATGGTCTTCACCCGTCTGAAGCATACCTTAAAAGCACCCTAAACGGCAAGAGTTATCCAATAAGATGCTGTTTCTGATTTTAGAAGCGGTTTGTTCAATGAGTATGTGATGGAAATTAACTCGATTTTATCTTGAAATAAATCTTGGAACAGCAATTTCGGCAATTAGCCGCAGAAAATGTTTATTAATTGATGTGAAGTATCCGGGGGCTATGGCTAATGTTCGGAAAGCCAGCGCTTCTACCGCAAAACAATTTGGTGTATTATACCGTAATTCCACAGTGATTATTGCCGTTCAGTCTTCCACGCTTTCTTGGCTTTCTCTCCCTCTCTCTGTCTCTCTTACTAAGTTTATGCGGTGGAAAAGATTAATTATTAAAACGTGAAAATAAACTTATTACGTAAATAAAATTATATTTATCAATGGAATACGGAAATGTGACTCTTTTCTCAACTTTCCAATCAGTTGAGTCTATTACTCATATGAAATGCGGTGAATTTCAGGCAAATTTCATGAATTGGGTATCGCATAAACTCAGTAAATCTACATTCCGCCTCCTCCCCATTCTCCTGCCCCTTTTTGCGCTCGCCCACAATTTACCGTCCATTCGGAGTTGGCTTTTACCCCACTAAAGGTCTGCTTTCTGCCTCTTCTGCCACTTAATAATAATTTCTAAACAAACTCCGAATTGCATTAAGCGGAAAAATGCGAAGCTCCTTGTCTTTATGACTTTGTTAGCTTTAGCACTCGGCGGCAGTTGTTGTAATGTTAATTGTTTGCAGTTGTGCAATGGCATTTTATATGTTTTTTTTTTGTCTTTACTTCTTCTCTGTGCCTCCTCTTTGTTGCTACTTTAAACATACAAACACATACACATTTGAATGTTGCTTAAAGTTGTTGGTTTTTGGCTTTTGTTGCTGCCTGTGGTTGTTGCTGTTGTTGCCATTTTTGCCTTTTTTCGGCTTCTTTCCCGACTATTGTCGATTATGACTAATCTAATTCGTAAGCTCGCAGAAGGTCAATTGTTTTGCGGGTAATTCCGTTTACTTAACACCGCGTCTCGTTTCGTTTTCAGCCTCCTCCCCGGCTCCCTTTATTTGTTTGGCCATTTACTTGGCCATACACCGCGCTGCACTCGATAAATGCGATTTTATTTGTTCGCTTCATAATTAATTAGAGACATTAACGAACCATTTCGCCATTTACTTGGGTCTTTCTGTGGTTAGCTCTGTTTTTTTATTAAAAAATATCTCCAGCATGAATAAATGTATTTAATTTGTAATATAAAATGTAAGACCCGTATCGAATATAAAATGGGAAACCAAAATAAGTGCTAGGTGAATTAATATCAATCAGTTTATGACATAATACGAAATAAGTGATGTTGATATGATTAAAACGAGTTAAGCTTTTAATTTAATTTTCACTAGTAAACTTAATCTATAATTGTTATTTAGAAATTATTTTGCGGATAGAATAATATATTTTCATAGGTTTTGAAAAATTTTCACTTGGTAATTGATTGATTTTGATATTTCCAACAAATAGTTGTTTGAATTTCATTATATTAAATGTTTTACTTTGCTTTATTTACAAAGTCCTGACTCGTAACTGGGCAAACTTCTTCAAACTTCTATGTATCTTAAAATCCTCAAATAGCTCGACTTAATTATTTTTAATGCAATATTAAAAATGGGTTTTCTATGTATTTAAATGTATACCTAGCCAGTTTGTTATATTTTTGGCATTGTATCACCTGGTAATTACAGCTTCAGTGGGAAGTTTGATCTTATATTTAAACCTCCTCTGATTTTTGCCTATCTAACAACTTGGATTATCAGGCCTATGATTTAATCCATTTAAAACAAAAAAACAGCAAGTAGCTATCACAAATCAAATACATGCATAGATAAATTTATTAGGTTTTATGCTAATTCGATCAATAGTTTCGCGCTCGCAAACATTTTAAACGAGAGTCAGAGTGAATCGGTAGCCACAAAAATGACCAACAATGACTCAAAGCAACACATATTGGATTCCCTGTCTGAATAATAGCCAATCATCAATTTCCTTTATTTTGCAGTGCAATAAATGAAAATCATGGGATCTCAACCACGCAAATATTGAAGTGTGAAGTGTAAAAAGTTCAATCGAAGCTCTGTGATCAAACGCGAAGTAATGCAAAGTTAAGCCGATGCCCTCCCAACTACGTCCTCACCCCAAGTGTTAGTTTGCTTAATTAATTTAACAATACAATCGCGCCGCACCGTAGCAAACAAAGGAATAAAATATAATAAATAAAAATTGTTTGCAATCAATATGAGTGTTCCAAGCGCGCCCCATCAGAGGGCAGCAAGCAAAAATCAAAAACCATGTCCAAATGCAAAGCACAGGCCCCGACTTCGGTTGCCGGCGGCGACCTGTGGAGGAGCTCTGCTTTTGTTGCTGATTAGTCTGGGACTGGACCTGGGCTCCGTGCATTGTTATGGTGAGTACCACACAACGGCCTACAATACTTGATAAAAAGTTACCCGTGGATTTAATTAGTACCCATTTGATTTTGTGCCCCCTTAGGAGCCCTCTTTTTAAATCACATTGTATGGTTATTTAATTCAATTGATATATTTGCATTAATCGTGGTGATTGAGAGATTTTTGCTCAGTAAGGGAATGCATATATAAAGTAGAGTTAGGGTGTCCCTAAGGGGTAAGCTCCAAATGATATTAGGAGATCATATCTTATCTATGAAGTCTCTTTTCCCCTGTATACCTATAGCTATATGCTCAAAAATGAAACTCTCTTAAATATACATAGTACTTATTAATAATTCCCAGAGCACATTAACTTCTGCACACACCCAGAATGTACAAAAGCATTCCTTATGATATATTTTATGGCTGTCATTCCTTACACTAAAGTTACTCAACTTGTCAATATGATATATGTTACCCATTTCGGACCCCGGACACAGATTAGACAGTGTAAATAGAATGCCTACTACAATGGTAGTTGCAATCTATGAGAGCAGGGAAACAATTATACAGTTTTGAAGGCAAATAAACCCATCATAATTGCACTCGGACAATAAAAACCGGCTGCAGGTCTGGCCAGAACTGACGTCATCCGTCTTGTTCAGATCTCGTGGCATCAACATGACCGATTAGATTCCACCGCAAACAGTTCGACAGTTTATTATTCATAAAATGTTATATAGGTTTTTAAATGCACTTGAAAGAATTCTACTAGGTGAAAAACTAAAGAAACATCGGATAACAGACATAGTAAGTTTCTGCCAAGCAGTGGTCAAAAAACCCACAAACTTTAAACCACATTTTAAATGATTTCTTTTACTATTTTATTTTTTTTTTTTGTCTCAGTGATACTTGGGCAAGCACTAAGCATAACGCCTTAGGAGGAGTAGAGGTGGGTTGTGCGGAACCTATAGATTCCACGATGTCTGGCGGCGATCTGGTCACGTACCGCCTGAGCAGGGGATGTGGGGTGTGGGCGTGGTTTGGCGTTAGCCAAGTCAAATGTCAACGCACGACCAACCCCCCTGTCCGCCGACGATGAATGTGTTTAGTTCCTCTCTCCTCTCTGCTCCCACCACCAATTCGATCCGCATTGTTTCACTATTTTTTCCATTTATTATTTTCTCTATCAGTTGATTTATGCACAGCCAGCACGTTTTGTATACTTTTATTTTGCAATATTTAGCGTAATGAAATTACTGCAAACAAACGTGAAATATATCCCATTGTTTTGACCCCCCCACAGAGTTACTGTCTATGTGCCGGCTTCTTCCTGATTGAAAGATCGATGATTTTAGCGATCTTCAATCTCCGGATCTCCGATCTCCGCAGGTGGCTTTTGGGGGAAGTCGAACATTGAATTCGCTTCGCCTGTTGGCACCAAAAAATTTGTTTCGTTTTGTTTTCTTTTCAAACAATTTATTAGCATTTGCGAAGGTCTGTTTTCCTTTCAGTGTGCATTTGATTGAGTTTGAAGAGGTCGTTATTTCGCAAATTAAAGCTAGAAGTGGTATTAATAATAAGATAAGAGAAGATAATAAGAGGAATACTAAGCCATATTCTTGCATACATTTATAATAATATATTTTCTAAAAATTTACAAAAAAGAGACGAAAAATTTAATTCGCCTCAGCGAGCTCATTCGAATGAGTCAACGACAGAGAAAATACTGACCCAATCCGATTAGTATACAACGTTCCGTTTCGTATAAAGATAACGAAAGCTCTTATATGTACACTCATATAGAGATAAGGCATTCGGTTGGGGTAGCTCTTTTGCTCTCTCGAAATCAGAGAATATTTCTTATAAATAAGATTATAAAAAACATATGAAGAGAGCTAAAAAAGTTGTAAAAATTAATTATATACATGTATCAAAAATATTTGTTTTATACAGAATAAAACTATTTATTGATATTGAGTACAGGTGCCCATTGGCTCATTTTATTAAACAGCACTGGAGTGGCCCTCTCTCTTTCTTATTATCTTATCTTCCTCTTATCAACGGATCTATAACATTTAATGCTAATTTTAAATCCCTTAACTACACATTTTTATACACATGTTTCTCATATAAGTACATATACATACATAAATTATTTTATTTGACGATCTTTGTTATCAAATACCGGGAAAAAGGGGAATCCCCTTTAACATGAACGTTGTGTATTGGATTTGCCACAGAAGTAACGCTTTCGCCAGTTGGTATTTGAGTGTCAAGGTGTAAAGTACTCATAGTAATGAGCGGAATAAACGAGAAAGCTTCTGGAAGTGCCGGCAAAAAAGCTTCAGCTCCCACCACAGAAGAGCGGCCAAGTGGGAGCAGGGCGAGAAAACACGATGAGGAGCCTTCTGAAATAGATGAAAAAAGGCCCAAGACAACTGATGGAAACTCAGCGAATACTGGGGCTGTGGAGCAGTTCATCTCAACTGGAAATAATGGATCTCCCTCTCTTAAATCTATATTAGATTTAAACGATTATTGCTGGTTCGCCCTTTTTTCTTTTCTTAGTTTGAGGGACCAACTAAAGCTGGCTGGTGCAAATAGAATGATTTCTGGAGTTTACAAGTCCTATATACTAAATAGGTACAAAAAAATTGATGAGCGCGTCACGGCCAACATCGACGAAACAAGTTTGGCCCATCTTCTGGAACTGATGGGCGAACAAGTGGTCAGTTATGAGGATTCTAATAACGATGGGGAGCAGCATTTGTGGCTCCTCCGAGACAGGTGTAGTCTGAGGCTGAAACACTTAAAGATGACTTTCCGACGTCCCAATCTAAACGACCTCTTGACTTTGCGGTCGCTGACCTCCTTGCATGCCCGCCTGCCTTTCAGCAGTTCGCAATCCTGTACAACATTTGTTGCCAACCTCGTGCACTTGCCATGCCTAAGGAAACTAATTCTGGAGGCGCCCAATTACAATGGCGATGGGTTGCATGTGCTGAAAAATTTAGAGTCCCTGGAAATTGGCGCCCATCCTGGATTCGATGCTGAAAAACTGGCGATTTGTTGCCTGACATTGACAAGGCTTCGCCACCTCAATGTAGGCAAGCACATCGACAACCTAACGGCGGAGAACTTTAGGGTGATAGTACGGAACTGCGTCAATTTGGAGCGTCTGGCCTTTGGGGAACACCTCCTTGAACTAAATGTACCCTACAACATTATCAGCCAGCTGCCTAGGCTGAAGCACTTGCAGTTGTGGCATTCGGGCTCTATCAAAGCAGATTTCATCGAGAGACTTATCAACAGGAAGGGCGACCCGCTGGAGAGTCTCGTTTTGATCGGAAACGAACTAATGATCGAGCAGGTGGAGCATCTGTGCAATATATCCTCGCTCAGAGAGCTCCATGTAGCCTGCGATACTGTTCCCCTGAGGGATCTCTTAAAGCTAAAGAAAATTGAGTACCTGAATATTGACATGCCAGATATTACCAACGATCAACTGATGGAGCTGCTAAAGGGCTGCCCGCACCTGAAAATACTCAGTGTTCAAAACTGCAATTTAATTACCTCAGAATTTGTACGTGATGCAACTCGGTTCTGGAAGCAGGAACGCAATCGATCCGACTTGATCAATATCGTCAACGTCAAAGTCATCTATCTGCATGATTCACGTGTTAATTGGAGTTTAATTCGGATGTTTAATGACGATAGGGTTATTCGGTTTCTGCCGGGCTATCTACGCTCTCCCATTTTAATAAACGAAGAACTAACGAGCAGAAATTAGGTACACAGTCATTATAAATTCTCAAAACATTTTAAATAAATGTATTAATCACATGAATTTATATCCATTTGATCTATTAAATAAAATTACTATTTAAATTACATTTTTAATGTATTTTATAATTTGATTTTATGAATTCCGGCTGGTGGTTATTATTAATACCTATTCCGAAATGGGTAGTTCATATTATGGAATATTAAAGTCACACATCTATAGATTTTTTCTAGAGAAAGAACCCCATTAATCAGAATATAAGTACATATTCCCATTTTATTTACAACTCACCATTTAGAGATGTTAGTAAATCTAATAAAAATAAATGTAAACTTCTAATGAAAGACTCATACTTACACAAACTGGTTTACATACCAACACATTTGTTCAAAAAGCCAATATTGGTGATTTTAATTAGACAGGAGGTATTTTGATTAATGGAATAAAAATGCCCAAAAAATATACTTGAAAAAAACCAAAACCAACGAACTGAATCATTACTTTTTGTAGTTTTGGTTAGTGTTTCAATTTAACTTCAGTTTAGGAATGACTGCATTCTTTGGGAATCACACAACTCTTAATTAAGCCGCCAGAGATAAAATAAATTCCTTGTGCTTCGTTAGTATTGCTGTTGTGCTGGGGCGAGACGTTGTACGGGATTGTAAAATTAAATTAAGTCATGTGTGGCGACAAATTTGGCAACCAATTAACAGCTAACAAATAGATGTCACTGTCTGCATTAATAATTTTTTATTCGCTTTTCGTAATTAGTGTTAATTTTTAATAACTCGCTTCAAACCGAAAGCGAAAGCGGGTAGCAAAAAGCATGTTGTCCTTAATCACTCATGTGACAAATTACTAAAATGTTCTAAAAACGTCAGTTTTTTGGGGGAATCAAATAATATCTTAAATCTTAATTTTAAGTAAATTAAAGAAAATGTTTGACAAGGTTTTTTGTGATAAATAAATATCAGAGCATAAATATAAAAAAGGCTTAATTTTCTCTTGTGTTTTAATAAATTCATATAAATGTTTATTTTTATAGCTGGTATGTGATGAGTAGTAACTCAAGCATGTATATTTTCTCTTTGCTCTCATTTTGCAAAGCCATGTGAAAAAATCAGAGTCTTTTGTTTAAACAGCAACCGTCACGCACGGCCCGAGATGAAAGTGAATTATGCGACGTAGCGGCGTCTTTCTACTGCCTAGACTGGCATAAATCAAAAGACTTAGAAAACGAACGCGAAACAGCTGACGAATAGAGACGGAAAGTACAATGCGACAATTGATGACGCCGCCGAGCTTGTGTGTGTGTAAATGTACTTAGTTTTTTTTAGGGAAATCCGTGATGTCGTGCATGTTTAGTGAAGAAAAAAAATACAGTACACAGCAAGATCCAAGTGTAGTGTGGAAGCTTCTCCACCGTGCAGGTGTTGGTTACTGTTTTTTTTTTCTGCCTTTTTCGTTTCTGCCGACATTCCGCACTACGCCAACGCAGAGTGCTGGTGTATACATATATGAGCTATATATAGTCGATCGGAGTCAGCTGAGGCTTCCTCTCTCTGACAGCTTCACCACTGTGAATGACTCTCCTCAGCTGGCTACGTTTTTGGTTAACCGGATCTGATTCTGTTGCCGTCTCAGCCTGGGAATTAATTCTGTTTACTGGCCCGCTGTTGCCATCCATCCATCCATCTATCCATCACTCACTCATACAGCTGTGCGCCATTCAGACAGCGGCGATCATTGCTCTCGAAAATGGTACGAAATATAGTCATGATTCGCAGCTTTGCCTGCCTCTTGAGCCGTCAACGTCATAGAATAGCCGTGGCATGGCTTGCTCTTGGTGAAGAATTAATCCAAATCTTCTCATTCCAGGCTTGAGTTAATTTCGGCATTTTGCGGGTGTTGCCTCAAGAAATGAATAACAAAACTTTTATTGTGGAAAAAAAAACTGGTTTAAACGCCTGTTACGATTAGCCCATCCAACGAGCACTTTTTATAATGTTTTAGGTATGTTTACCTGTTTTTCTTTTTTTTGTTTCGGGCATTGGCTTGGTAATTTTAAAACTGGTTTCCCACGAACCCCGCCATTCCCCATTGCAATTACCCGTAAATAAACCATAATTATAACGTTTAGCGTCAGAACAATTACGCCTTGCAGATTTTTATCACTTTAAGGTGCCTTCTGTTTAACAAACATTTATTTTTACAATGCTTGTTCGTATTTTTCATATGTGATTCATGCATAAACCCGCCTGAAAAAGGGTTGATTATATATTTAAGATGTGTCAAGTTAGAAAATACAGACATAACAAATGACAACAAAAAAGTACATTTTCCTAATTGCTTGTTGTCCAACAAAGTGGCGGAGTTTTCTTACTTAATCTAGTTTTCTTGTGTACCGATCCGCTTAATATATCCGCCATAATTATCCGGGTGTGGTGATTACTCAAACCCAATTAGAATCAAGCAAAGTAGGCATTGTAATTACGTTTTATGATGACAAGTCGAATGTTGATAATTTGCCAAAATTGCTTAGCGACTCATTGAGATCACAAAGTAATAGACAAATATGCAAATTGTGAGCCTTAACATTCCTACAGTTTGGCCAATAGAGCAAAGCGGTTGGGTGTGACTCAATCTCCGGCGTCCGGAGCTCGAAGTCAATCAATTTTCCAGTCAATTAAAACCAAACTAAGTCAGCCAAAAACATTTTCTAATATCACAATCTACAATTTATCGGATCAGTCGGACTTTGGTAAAAACCGGCTGCTACTGTGTCCGCCGCTAGCCTATGCGTAAATTATTTATCTAATTTGAGGTGAACATTTAAAGCATTCGCCGATCTTAACTAGCACAAATTTATGCGTTATTTACACGCATAAAATTTAACGAAATTACGCAAATAAATGCAAATTAATTGCTGTATTTTTGAGAGTGGCAAAGTGATGGCAAACAGCTTGCTTCTAAAAATTCACATTCTGACCGAAAATGGTGTACAAAATGTACATATTTAGGTGAAGGTTTGTTTCAATGTAACATTTTTCTTACGAAATTGAATTGGATGGGAAAATGTTTTAATAATTTTTATAGCATTTTTCTTTTTATTAAGAAAAGGAGTATCTCTATTAACTAAGGCTTCTTAAAAGCTAAAATAAACCACTAAATTGAACGAAATACATATATAGATAATTCCTCAGAATCATTAACAGATCTGTTGATGTAACTTTAATACTAGTAAATATATTTAGGATCGTATAAGTGAAATTAATTTTACTTACTAACCATATTTTGTATTTAATATTATGTTTATTGTTCTTATAGTTATAAATGCAAATAAAATGGTTTTATTCATAATCTTTTTTCCTTTTTTAGTGTGTGATCTTAGATTTAATAGTATTATAACCGTTTAACCTTTCCCTTTACAGAAAAAATGTATAGTCAGACTGAGAAACAGCGCTACGACGGCTGGTACAATAACCTCGCCCATCCCGACTGGGGATCCGTGGGTAAGTGGTGGACGGGACGGGAATTTCCGTCAGGCTGCTGACAACTTTCGAAAAAGGGCAAAACAGTCGATATCTTTCTTAATTAGAAACACACTGAAAATAACTTGGTAATCATATGAAGTAAAAATAAATATAAAACTAAGTTTACTTAGCTTTTGCAAGATTAAATGGGTTATTCAAAATACCAAATTAATATTCAGAATTCGATTTAGTCATGGTTTTTCTTAAGAATCTTAAGAAGATCAACTTGATACATTTTTCTCTGTGCGCAATTGAAAGTTTAATCGGCCTAGATTTGCATATGACTGTAATCTTTAGCAATGCCCTCGATTTGCATAGTCACCAGCTGGATAGAGCTCACCTGTGCCCCTCCCTTTGCTTCCAGACAGCCACCTGGTGCGCAAGGCGCCCCCCTCGTACTCGGATGGAGTCTATGCGATGGCAGGTGCCAACCGACCCTCGACCCGCAGGCTCAGCCGCCTGTTCATGCGGGGTAAGGACGGACTGGGCTCCAAGTTCAACCGGACCGCCCTGCTGGCCTTCTTCGGCCAAGTGGTGGCCAATGAGATCGTGATGGCCTCGGAGTCCGGCTGCCCCATTGAGATGCACCGCATCGAGATCGAGAAGTGTGACGAGATGTACGACCGCGAGTGTCGCGGCGACAAGTACATACCGTTCCACAGGGCGGCCTACGACCGGACCACGGGCCAGAGTCCTAACGCGCCCAGGGAGCAGGTGGGTACCGGTGCGGGCCATGGCCCAGAATCACGGTGTGATCAATCTAGCAATAAATCCTACTCCGCAGATAAATCAAATGACTGCTTGGATTGATGGCAGTTTCATTTACAGCACCTCCGAGGCCTGGCTCAACGCCATGCGCTCCTTCCACAACGGCACCCTGCTCACCGAGAAGGACGGGAAGCTGCCGGTGCGCAACACCATGCGGGTGCCGCTCTTCAACAACCCGGTGCCGAGTGTAATGAAGATGCTCAGCCCGGAGCGGCTTTTTCGTAAGTTAAATAGAGCACTTAGTGATATCCAAAGTAAAAATAAAACAATTAACTATATATATTTTTTATATATTACTACAGTTCTTGGCGACCCGCGCACCAACCAGAATCCAGCTG
>JAEIHY010012926.1:0-19587 GCA_018904565.1 Drosophila tsacasi | reverse complement strand
CAACAATTACATTTTGCATTTAGCATTTTTCATTTGGTGTTTAGTGCTTAGTGCCTAGTTTTTAGTGCTTAGTGTTTTTTGTTTAGCAGCAACGACTTACAGTTTTTTACTTGTCCGATTTTCAATTTCGATTTGACAGCTCGGTGGAATTTATGTCTTGGTTTTTTCTTTGCTTCAGTTATTGCAGTTTATATTTTTGTAATTTTTGGCTGGTAATTTCGTTGATCACAGGCGTAAACAAATAAAAAAAGTTGGTAACAAAAAACAAATTTATATTCACTCAAGAAGCCGACGCGTTTTCATATACGATGATGTTGCAACGATTTTGGAAGCGATTGTATATATGTATATATAGTGATAGTGCCCTGTTTTAGGGGGCGGTCCCTAGGGGGTGGCAGCGCCGACGCCGGCTAACACGCGACAGGGACGGTGGAGCAGGCGTCCACTCCGCTGAGCGACCGATCGACGAGTGATCGCAACGTGCAGTGCGCCGCCGGGAAATAGCGAGCGGGCCGCGGGCCGATGGCCGATAGCCGTTAGCCGAACGCACGCGACCCGAGCTGCAGCCGAGCGGCGGTCGCTGCTGCAGCCGAAGTGCAGGCTGCGAACACGAAGCCAGGCCCGAAGCCGGGCACGAAGCCGGGCACGAAGCCAGGCACGAAGCCGGGCACGAAGCCAGGCACGAAGTCCGACACGAAGCGGTGTGCGACAGAGAGAGAGCGAGCGAATGGCGCAAAGGGGGGAGAAAGGATCGCTTGAAGCCGGAAAATTCCTCGGAAAATTATCCTTGAAAGGAACATTATCGAATATTAAATGAAGTATAAATATTAAAAACGAAATGTATAATCTACAAGAACATATATTACTAAAGAAGGTACACCTAAAGTACTTGAAAAATTCCAAAATGTACAACAGTTCGTCTAGTGCATGAAACATAAAATACATAGAAACATTCCTTTACCAACTTTAATGATTTCATTAATTTAACACCTAATATTATGGGCTAAAGAAACAAGGAGCTGTTCAAAATGTAAAACAAGAGTTCTAAAAAAAAACAAGGACAAATGGAAGCAAGGAATTCAATTTTAAGAATTTTTGACAATAGCAA
The DNA here is from genome assembly GCA_018904565.1 of Drosophila tsacasi. NCBI lineage: Eukaryota > Metazoa > Arthropoda > Insecta > Diptera > Drosophilidae > Drosophila > Drosophila tsacasi. The sequence continues at coordinate 18,479 of JAEIHY010012926.1, read as the reverse complement.
TTTAATACTTTCGCCAATTTATATTTTTTAAATATTTACATATTATATATTTTTGATTTATTTACTTGAAATATTACTAATATATATATTTAGGGTATGTATATTTATTATTATATTTGTATAGTACATTTTTTAATTATATTTTTTATAGCAAGCAATTATATTTTCGCAATTATATTTTCTTTTAGCAAAGTTTTCCTCAATAGTCACTTATTTGATCAATTAATATTTCAAAAGTAAAAAAAAAACTAGTACAAATTCCATAAGATATATTCAAGAACAAAGGCCTTCATAGGGTATAATATTGCGATGAATATTATAGATCAGGGATTATTTTCTTTGCCACCAAATAAAACTGAAATTATTACAGGAATCTCCTCTAACCATAATATAGGTAAGTAATATGGTGAAGAATACCGAGGGATTGAGCAGACAAGATAATATTTAATATATTTGATTATAAAAGGAGGCTAAGATCCCCGATTTAAAACCTCAATTAATCAGAGATATCTGACTTAAAGGTCAGAAATTTATATTCCATCGAACCCCAAAGAGAGTTGAGGTGGCGACCTATGAGAGATGGAGCCCTGTTGTCGGGTTTAATGGATAAAAGACACATCCATCATGGGAGCTCTCTGTTAGCCACACATAACCTCACTCTCGCCCGGTATCTCTAACTCTATCTGTATCTGTATCTCTATCAGTATCTGCATCTGTATCTGTCTCTGTACATATGTGGATATATGGATATATGGATATGTGCACACGTAGCCAGCAACTTCGACTTGTGCTCTCCATTTCAAAACTCAAATAATGCGCGTCGGCTATTTAACTTGAAATTAAGCGACGTTTGTTGTTGTTTTTATTTATTTTCTTTCGTTTCGTTTTTTTTTTCTCTTTTCTTTTTTTATTTATTTATTCTTTTTTTGTTGCTTAAATTGTCAATGTGTGCGTCTGTGTTGTACCGCTGGAGACGACATCGCTGGCTTTATTTGCTTATTTTGCTCATTTTGTTTGTTCTCAGCGCTCGTCCGCTTTTCGCTTTTCGCTCTCCGATCTCTGATCTCCATCCCCCTTTTCGCCGCCGCCTCTGCTGACGTTGCGCCGCTGCACCGCACTTGGTACAGGAGAACGTGGCTATAACGATCAGACTAAGGTCCAGCTATATCTTGCTGTGAAATAACAGTATTTGCTGAAAGAATTCCTCGCATAAGGATCCATTCCAATGAAAACATTTAATGATCGATAAGTATCGATAAGTATTAAGGCAGTGTAGCCATCTCTAACTATTAACCGTTAACAGTCTCTGTTAGAAATTGTAATTACATAAGGGGTGTCCGTGAAGATACATTAACCTACAATTAGGCTTTACTACGATTCTTCAATCGTTATATTTTTCATATAACTGCATAATTACAAATAAGCTTTAAAATATTAGATTCGATTGCAAATGTATTTCCTTTCCATTATTTTAGAACATTTCAAACTCTCGACTGTTTCAAGTTATAGAGTCTCGATCGTGTCTGTCTTCTAAGCTATCGTTTTTCCCCTTTTTCGACAGTTGAGAGAACGCGGAGATAGCAAGTTGTTAAAAGAAAACAAATAGCCAAGACGATATCCACGCACTCACCACAGCACACACTGACTCGGCAGAGGTTTGGGCTTGGAGCGGAATGGCAGGATAAGCCCCCCAAAGAGATATGGATACCGCTCCGGCCCATACACATGCACATGGGTATTACGTGTCATGTCTGGATAGGAAATGCTTGCTGTAAGGTTCCTCTGGGCTCGAATGGGAAACCCAAACCTTGAGCTAAACCCCAGCCATATTTTTGTATAGATATATATATTTTTTTTTGCTGTGCAAGCAATTAGAAATATATCAGAGTGGCTTTTGGGGTATATCATTACTATATATCTCTCCCTCTCTCTTGGGGTGTGTACATACATATTATTCCCGGGTTTTTGGGTGTATGGGAGAGAGCGTTAGTGTTCCATATGGCCACGTCGTTGACTTTAAGCGGGTTGTTACTGCTGTTGGTGTAGTTGGTGTTGCTGTTGGTGTTGTTGGTGTTGCTGTTGGTGTTGGCGCAATCGAGCGTCTGTGTTTAATTAGCAGATAAAAATACAGGCAACCCATGGCGGTAGGAATATAGGTATATATTCTCCTATATATATACACAGCCGTTGTTCAGACCAGACCCATTGTGGCTATCTCGGTCGCACCTTTTCGGCTTGGGGCACTATCAACGGTTGGGTTAAACAGAGACAGAGTATGCATATATATGTTATATATATTTATATATATGTCTGTACATACAGGCGGCAAACACGTTGCAGGCGTTAATTAGTTTTGGGGCTTTTCTTTTATCAGCAATAGCAAAAGGCAGCAAAAGCAACTGTAACAACATTAACAATCGCTTTTCAAATGCATTTCGTTCTGTTGCGAATGCAAAGCGAATTGGTGGGGGGGAAAGGGTTACCTCACCTTACCTGAGGTTCCTTAAGTTTCCATCTCCCTGCTCTCCTACTCGTCTCCCGTCTCCAGACTTCTCACTCCAGACTCTGGGCCACATGCACAGGCCGGTTAATATGCGTTAAGTAGCCCCCTTTTGCCCCGGTTGCGCCGTCACTGTGGCGCCAACAGCTCAAATCGATTGTATAATAAATTCTTCCTCATCTCGGGGGTTTCTTTTTCGCTCTCTGTTTTCTTTCCGCGGTGAAAATGTCCGAGAAAAACCCTTTGAGACAGTCCCATTCACTATTGAGGTTACACTAACCCAACCGGAGACAGGGCCGTGGCAAAGGGGGGTTTTACAAAAAATATATAAGCTAAAGGAAAGGGTTTTCAGCAAATGAGGTACAGAAGCTACTTAAAGTCTTTGTTTTATTTAAATATTTATACTTTTAATTGATATTATCAGTAATCCAATCTCTTGAATCCTAATCTAGGTTAAATCCCCTCCCCAAATAGTGCCAGCTACGGCCCTGCCTTAAACAGATACAAGATGCTAACGAACTGCTAAGATAATAAATATTTAAATTGTATTTTATTTGCACACGTTCGATCAATATGTGGAAAACACAGCCCCAACAACACAGACACCCAGATACATGGGCGGTACGTGCATAAGTTAAAGAAAGCGGTCACCGGTGGCGAAATATAGGGGGGGAAAGATACAGCTGGGGCGACACAGATGCGGATACGGATGCAGGGATAAATGTGGATGTGGCTACGGGTCGATGATGACGAAACCCGAAGCTCTGACGTCGATCTGGAGCAGATCGGAGCGGAGCGGATCGGATCGGAGCCCAGGCATCGTCCGAGAATAGAGGTAAATGGTACATAGCACATGGCGATCAGCATCTCTTGTGTGGCTGGCTGGATGGATAGATACTAGTTACCTGGCAACGGCAACGGCAACGGACTCGGACTCGATGGAGAGTGAGATGAAGACCGCACCGCCGAACGAACGTCGGGGCACGGCTCTTGTGTTGGCATTCATTTAACACGTTGCTGTTAAAATTCAGACAAGAAATCAAATTCAAATAACGCGCTTCAATTCGGTCGCCCCACAGCGTACCGTCTTACTGTCTTACCGTCTCGCTCGTTCCATTTAAGATGCAAAGATGCACACCTCGAGCATAGACGCGAATGTACAAAGGTACACAGAGATCGCGAGATCGCGGGGCATAGATACAGATACATATACAGAAACAGATACAGTTGCCAGCTCTGGTCAAGAGTGTGAGGAGTGTGAAGAGTGTTGATCTCAGGCTAGGATACAGAGCGATCTCCATATAGTTTACCCTGCTTGGCATAAGCACACATAAACTTCTGATTCTCTGATATCGGGTTTCATTAGTATTATCATTTCCTGGTATATACAAATCCTGTAGGGCTTGAACCTATAACAGCCAGTGTTCAGTTTCTTATTAACCTAATAATAATCAGTATAAATATCACAAAGATATTTAAATGGAAAATCTGATTTGGTAATCATCAAGCATTTATCAGCTTAAGCCTCAGAGTTCTTCTTTATATCTTTTCTATTTGAATCTCTGTATTTGTATCAATATCTGCCAGTTAAAACCTTAGAGTTCAACAGAGTTCAATTGGAGTTCTATGTATCTTTTATATTTTAATGTCCTATATATATATAGTATCTCTCTTCTCCCTATATTTTCTTTTCATATGTAAAACATAACATAGAACATAACAAAATGTTCTCGTTTTAATGCCGATAACTAAATAAAAAGGCAAACATGACAAAAAAAAACTCTGAAAAATTCTATATTCTTCGTGAGGACAAACAAAATACCATTTCCCTGTAAGCCAAAAGCAAATATATGCCCCGATTTTTTCCGAGGAAATTAAAGAAGAAAATGAACAGATAGTGGGCACCAAAAGATTCCATTGCAAAGAATTCAAATGAATAGAAGATTGTCCATCAATAAATATGATTGAAATAGTTGAAATACCCGCAAAGGATAGAATTTTCCTTGAAACAAGATTTATAAAAATAAATATACGGATTATACAGGAAAATCTAAGGGTTTAATATTTATTCCAACCTTGATTGCATTTTATTAGCAACTTGAGCCAAGGATCTGTTTTGTTGCGACCTATCTTTGCGCACATTATGCTTTTCTTTCTTTCTCGCTGATCTTTTTGGGGTAATTGGAAAATGCCCAAAGTGACGCCTGGAAAAGTGAGGACAGCCTCGTTTAGCTCGCTCAATTTGTTTGGCTTTTTTATGGGCGTTCCAGTTTCTTTTTTCCCTTTTTTTGTTTCTTTTTTTCTTTATTTACCCTCACCGGCGGCAGTTTGGTTTTTAGTTATTAGTATTTAGTTGCGTTGTTTGAAATCTACAATATATGTGTTTTTCCTTTTTTCCCGCTGCCTTGGCACACACAAACAATCACACACTGGACTCAGGTGAACATATTTCCATTTGCTGTCGTTGCCGGGCTGTTTTCCTCCTCGCTTCTCCTCGCTGCTCCTCCCCATTCTCCTCCTGCTCCTCCGCTGGCTTTTTTGTGTGCCTTGTGTTTATGCAACTGCGCGACTTGCCAATAAAAATCGCCGAAACGCAACACCCCCTCCACCACCACCCGTCAGCGAGTCACCGCATTTTCGCAGTAGTTTTCCAGTGCAAAAAGTCTGGGCCATAAATATATGGATGCTTAAATTTCGTCATTTACGGCCCGACTGGCCCGCAAACGAAAAATCTTTTCATAATTTAATGCTTATTAGCATTTGTTCGCCAGTCAGTCGGCTCTCCGTAATTGCTAAAAGAAAAAAAAAACAATACTATATATACTATATAAAGGGGAAAAAACTGGTGGGTGGCGCCGCAGCTTCGGAAGTGGCGGAGGGGGGTTTTCCCCCAGCTGACCTAGAGCCCAGAGGGAAGGCTATGCGACTTGAGGCACAAAGCCAAGATCTGCCAGGGCCACCTTGAATGCTACACTAATCCGTCCATCAATCTGCGATATAAATCGGACGAAAGAATGCCACGAATGTGTCCAGCGGCTTGCGTGACAAATGCATTTTCGACATTTTTACAGAGGCGTTGAGGCCGCATCTTGAAAGGGGTTCTGAAGAACTTCTGCCTCGAGTTCAGTCAAGCCTCAGGCTTTTTGTACTCAAAATAAGCGTAGTCTTGCTGAAACCATGCCGAAGCCTTGCCAAAGACTTGCAGAAGAATTGCCAAAGAATTACCAAAGTCTTTTCGAATCCTTGCCGAAAATTTGCAAAAGCCTACCCGAAGCCCTGCCACAGAATTGCCAAAGAATTTCCAAAGAATTATCAAAGAATTTCAGAAGAATTGCCGAAGCCTTGCCAAAGCCTACCCGAAGCCCTGCCGAAGAATTGCCTAAGGATTGCCTAAGATTTACCAAAAAACTGCCAAAGAATTACAAGAGAATTTCCGAAGCCTTGCCGAAGAATTGCCTAAGAACTGCCGAAGAATTACTGAGAAATTGCCAAAGAATTGCCGAAGCTAACAGAGAGAGCTCAACGTCACAAAAACATACATAGAACAATATGAAAAATGGAAACGTAATGCCTCGCAGGTACTTTATTTTGCATTCTTAACTCAATAATACAACTCCCTTCTTTTTTTTACCTGTTTACCAAACTCATCTAAAATCATTGCATACTTTTATGCAATAAGAACTCATAAGATATCGTAATGTATAGTAGCTCTCTGATTGATTTGATCAGTTATTGTCTAGATCTTATGCTTTTTTAAATTTGATTTCCTGCAATCTTTTTAATTTTTCAGTTTCATTCAGTCTCCTAGTAAAGCAACCCCTTCCGAAGACGCCCATGCCCATCATCTGCATGTGCATCTGATGATCTGAGATCTCGGGAGGTGGCTCTAACTCCGACTGCGACCTGACTCCAGCACATGCAATTACAGGCGAAGGTTAAACGCGACGCAAATTGAGCAACTTGTGCTGGTAGCCATGGCAACCCTGGCAGCTATAGATGCCAGCTAGCTAGCCCCCTTTGGAGCCCCCCCTTTGTGGCTCTAAGCCCCTCCCCCCGCGGCAGCAGCATTTAGGCCTCAGAGCTGACGCAGCTCGTTAGAAGCACGCGAAGCTAAATGGAAACGGAAATGGACGTGGTTTGTGGACTCGGCTTTGGATTCGGACGTGAACGGGCAAGTGCAAGTGCATGTGGATGTGGAAGCCCCGGCAGCGTTACCTGTGTGAGTCGACGTCGCTGCCCCCATTCACAGGCAGCAAATTGATTTGGACCAAGATTTTGGCTTCGTTTTTGTCCCCCGCATTGTTCTAAAGTGGCAGCTTTTCATCTGCCCTAACTTTTGCTGGGGGTATGTGGGTTTTTAAGATTTATTTGAGAGGAGTTAGCAGCTCTAGCTAGCTCTAAGCAGGGCTGCCCAGAGCTAGACCCTTGAGGGCAGAAAGCCCTACACTGCATTTACAAAAGGGGAATAATAAAAAAAAACATAGGTAGAATCGACAATAAACTTTTTGTTTTAAACTTGAAACATTGTTTTTTAAGCTTAATTTGTTTTAAGTTAATTCTGTTTTAGTATAAATGTATTTTATTATAGCTAAAATCTACAGAAACTGTTAAATTACCTAAAAACCTAATCAATAAACCGCTTAAGAGTACTCCGCACTTCGGCTTACTCATAATTCTAGACAAATTTTCTTGCTCATTTTCCATTTTCCACGTTTGGCTGCTACTGCTGGTTGGCAGTTAGTGAAAATTGGCCGCTCGCTTCGCTGATTGTTTATGGAAACCCACGGGCAGCCAAACAATGTCGACGACGAGCGAATGTTATAAAATAATTGCAGGTCTCTGCCGACAGCAGATCGTCAGCCAGGTAAACGGCAATCTGCAAGCTGCAAGCTGCAAACCGAAAACTGAAAACCGAAAACTAAAAACTTAAAACTGAAAACCTAAGACTGAAAACTTAAAACTGAAAACCAAAAACTTCAAGCCGAAAACTGCAAACTGCAGGCTGCAACATCAACTGCACTTAGCGACATGCAACGTTTGACATCGCATTGGCCGCGGGTCAGTTTTGGTGGGAAATGCGGCGGATACTGTGCCGGATTGTGGGCGGAATGGAGGCCCGGGTTGGTAGCAACCACAGGCACACACAGCTCCTATGGAAAATTGTCATTCTCGTTCGTGCTTGGCGGGGAAAAAACAAAACACATCACGATGATGCATTATCATCATCGTCATCATCATAGCTGAATGATTTCGCTGACCATAAGTGCGGGTCTCCACAATAGTAACTACGATTATTAAATGGCAGAGAGATGTGTAGATATATCAGAGACTAACATGGTTAGAACTGAAGCAAAACACAAGCAAGATTCAATAATATATAAAAATATATAATAACGAATAGCCGAAATATCCGAAAGCAATATTGAAGGCATTTCTTGGTAAAAAAAAGAGTATCTAGAAACCCTTTTTGAAAGTATTAATATAATATTCTAAGCACCTATAAAATGAACCTCTTAAAAATGATAAAGAATATAATTGAGTAGAAGAATTTCCTCTGCTTTTCTACATTAGTTTAACTATTATCCCAATGGGTCGAACCCTCGAACTATGGTACATACATCATTTCATATTCCACAGATTCGTTGGGCTCTAAAAAATATGTAGAACAATGCCACAAACCCAGAGCAATCTATGGCAATCAAAGCCTTAAATTGATAATTGAAAGTAATAATATTATAAAGCCGAGAAGAGCAAGGAGAATCAAAGCTAGAGAAAGATTTACAACCTCGTAAACTCTCATCTCTATCGGTATTTGGCATAACAAATTGTACAGAGAATAAGTAATCTTGCAATCCGTGGCAAATGGATGTCCAGATGTCCACATGTCCCCTGGAGGAGCAGGGGCCGCCCGGTGGGCCTGGTCAGGTGAGGTAGCAACAAGTGCACCTGTGGACACATTTGACACAGTTTGGCCGAGCGTAACAAACTGCGTTTATCAAATGGAACTCGATTCGGTTTCTGTTTCGGTTTCGGTTGACGTGTCCAAAAACAAAAAATTATTTAAAAAAAAAATAAAAAACCGAACTAAAATGGAGTAACTACCTGCCAATCGGACCACCCCCCATTCCGCATTCCGCATCCCCACCCTCCCTCCGGTGACCCAAACGAGGAGCCAACGAAGCGACCAATCAACATTTCCGCTCTAATGAAATCTGTGCAAGATCAGAAGAGCTCCACGATATGGATAATTATGATTATGCACGTGTAGAGTTCTATATATGTATGTTCTATATATTGCCTACATTTTTGTCGATATTTTATATTATGAATACTTTCCCCCGTCTGATGTCAAATGAACATAACAAATATGGCGCATTTCCTGTTCCATCATAGAAATCGGGGGAATATTATCATCATAATTGGAGTATTTCGAAGATTTATCATGATATATGTATATATTGTTCAGTTTCCTTGAAATTAAGGTTTTATGAATTAAAGATTTGTAATGAACTTCAGCAGCAGGAATTAAATTAACTAATTCATTTACCTTGAATTTGAATATTTAGTATCTACAAGGGTTTATGTAGAGTATGTAGAATATTTAGAATACATACAGAATATATTATATATTTATATAGAACATATAGAATATGTAATGAATATATAAAATATAAGGAATATATAAAATATAAAGAGTATTTAAAGTATATAGAATGCATAGTATTTATAGAATATATACAATATAAAGAGTATATAGAATATACAAAATATACAGAGTATAAAGCAATATATACAGATTATATAGAATAATTTTAAATTCTGATCATGGCTGTTCTTTAGGCAACAAAGTTGCTGGGCAACATTGATGTTGTGCGGGAGAGTGTTGCTCAACATTTTCCCAGCCTCATTTGCCTAGCAACATTCTCTAATGCATTTTATATACAGGATTTATTATTAATTCTGTCAATTATCCTTTTAATAAATGTTTATTACTCTATGGTATTTTGACTAAATCAAAGTTTAGGACAACGGATGAATCGTAATAGTGCACTCCCTACTATAGATGTCGTACTTTCCAGCTACATTTGCTCAGATACATTTTCTACTGCATTTCGTAAAGTTAGATTTGAGTTTTTTTTTTAGTTAGTTGAGACAAAAATAAGATCATAACTATATATATTATAATCATATATATTATTTATATTAAAATATATAAATATTGTGAGTGAGGAACCAATACAGATTCCTCTTACAGACTCTTCTTCAACTTAATTGAATTATAAATTTGTTGAATTTAAATAAAGACACTCAGACTAGCAACCCTTAGTATTTAATGCGCTTTTCCAAGCTATTTACAACCAATGAATCCACTGATATATACAACAACAAAATCAAGCATGTTTAAACTGAATATATCGCCTAATTCTATCATTTTCTGTTTTGTTTTTACTTGGATGGAGCCCCATTATCATCGCCAAGTGCGTGCTCGCTGCCTCGTGTCCGATGGCTTCACGACTCTGACTCTCACCTAATCATTGCGTTTTTAAATTTGACAATTAGACTAATTCATTGGCTACAACTGTATGTTGCCTGTTGCATAAGGGAATTTACAAAAAAGATTACCTTCAACTCACCCAAAATAAATACCGAATAAGTACACACCGGCGGGCACACGAACACAATGAAAAAAAAAGGAAAAAGAAACTGCAGTTGTTGTCGCGCAACTTCCGGTAATAAAAATAAAAGAATCCAAAGAACAAACAATTAAATACAAGAAAAAATTTACAAAATGCGGTTGGCCTTCTTTTTGGAAATTTCACACGATTTTTTTTGTTTTTTTTTTTCAAATGCAAATCGCGTTTTTACTTCGTTTTTTTTTCTTGGGTCAGAAATGAACCACGAACAACAGAGGAAGGAAAACTTGGTGGAAATGTACACTTTATGCGGGTCTCCTACGGCACCGAATGAATGGCAGCCAGCAGGTGGCCCCGGCTTTTATAGGCCACCAAGTCCACCAGCGGCAACAACCCTTGCCGCTTGCCGATCCTGGCCAGCTTGTGCCCGGTAACCCGGATAAGATAACCGTGGTGCCATGGTGCGATGCAGATGTCCCCAAAATGCCCGCCTAATGGGGATGATAATGTCAGGCTTGGGGGGGAGGCTTCGAGGCCATGGTATGGGTGATATGGGAACGGGAACCGGGTACGTGTTTGGCCACGAGGATGAGAGGATGAGCGGACGAGGATGAGGGCAGCACACTTATCGCCGGCCGCCTGGCGCAATTATGCAAAACAATATGGTGGCCCCGCCTGCTATCGATCCAATAGATAACCGTCGGTAATCAGCCCGAGATAACCCAGAAAGGAGTATCGTGGCACAACATCTGAACAACATTAATGGATGACAAACGGATGAAGGGAGTGTTGGGGAAACAAAACTAAGGTTTTCACTTTAAAAGTCTAAGCAGCAAAGGCCCAGTTCAAGATAAATCTCTTTGACTTCCAGGTTGTATCTGGTTTCCATAATAACTACATATATAAATGTACCTAAACTTTATCTATAAATATTAAATGATGCAATCTTTGTCGTCGTATGATTTATGTTCCTCGCTAGGAATCACATTTTTACATTTTCGATTAGCTAATCAGATAAAAGTGTATGAAAGAGGAGAGAAATTGTGGATCAATATAAATAACACAATATTGTGCAAGTACCTTGGTGCGGGGTATTTCACCTGGAAATTGATCACAAATATATATATTTTCTGCCTGAAGCTAATTAAAAATGAAGTATAGCTAAAGCTTGGTAATTGGTAATTCAACGGAAAACATGTCGTAAGTATTTGTTACGAAAATTAAACAAGTTATAAGCATATATTTTCCTATTCCAAAAATTCTATAGCAGTAGATATATATTATTTTGATTCCTATACACTATTTGCTACAGAAATACTAATGGGAGAGTTTTAGATATTTTTAATAGCTTGGTTGAGAACGGATTTGGCTAGATTAAATCGACGGTTGATGATTTATAGGGTTTTTACTAATGCCTGGTATACAAATATATAAATAAGGCAATGGGAAAAGTTTATTTCTAGTTTCTTCTTTCTTTTCTCTAGAGTTAAGACGATAGTTTTCCTAACTAAGATACGCCAAACGGACAGACCGTCCGTTTTTATTAAGAAAATTGAAAGAAATAAGGAAAAGAATTCAAGAAAGAATGTAGAATGATTTTATCAGCTTTCTTGTAGGATATTTAGACTCAAAACAGAAATTAATATATCATTTATAGCGAGCAGTAAAATATTAAATCCTTCATAGTTTCAAGTTAATCTACACCTTAATTAGTGTTCAAAGGAAAAACACATAAAGCTGGAAATAATCAGCTTAGCTCCAAACTCCAGCATATCCCAGAAAAAGGTACAGTTGCGCTTTGCCAAGCTCTCCAGGTACAGGAGCGTCCCCAGGAGTCAAACACCCATTGGGGTTGGCCTATTGAGAGACTCGCTTAATCAGAAATAATTCGTTAAATTAAACAAGCAGTCATCGCTGCGCCGACTCCCATGGCTTGGGGTGGGCAGGCCGCGTTGATAGGGATAGGATTGGGGATTTTGGATAGGGACACAGCGAACGCCTAGATAAGGAGCCCGGGGCGAGCATATGGGGCGATCGAAAAGGAGACCAGGCCGGGATTTATGACAGCCAGGCAAATACACGACCCCGAATGTGGAATCAAATAGAAATTTCATAATTTCGTTTTCCACGGAATGTGCCGGGGGAGGAAGCGGGACAGTCCGTCGCTTATCTGGCCGGCCACTTTGTGTGGCATCAGGTAAAACCCAGATAAGCCCCCTCCGGCGGGGAGAGGGTGTGCTTGGTGGCAGAGCTGCTGCTCCTAGCTTATCGCAGTTTAAATATTAATTCAGGGATATGCTCGGAGCGGAGATAAGGAAGCGGAGAGCAAACACTTGAGCGCGCAGTGGTTCCCGGAAGGCGGAAGGGGCACCGGCACCGGAAACCAGAGCAGCGGCAAACGTCGCCAGCTGCAGGTCCTCGGTGCTCGATCCTCGATCCGCGCTTACACTTACCAACTGTTCTTCCCCCGGGGATGTACTTGGCTTTGGCGGCTTCTTGTTGTTCTTGGCTATTTCGCGGCGCAGGGCGGCAATCTGGAAGCGATGAGAACGTTTATACACGGACTTAGAGCCAGCTCTTGCTTGGGGGAAGTCGCACAAGTGCCATACCTCGCGATCCTTCTCCTCGCATCGCCTGTCCAGCTGCTCCTTCTGCTGCTGCGTCTCGGCCAATAGCTCCAGGGCCGTCTGAGCGCGTTCGTCTCGGCCCCCAGCGGATCCCTGATAGTCCGCATCGCCGGGTCCAGCTGTCTCGGCCAGCACCTCTTGGGCCAGGTTTGTCAGCTGGCCCTTGAGCGTACTGAGGCTGTTGTTCAGCCACGACATCGTCTCCGGATTACCCTCTGCTCTCTCTCTCACGCTGCTTGGCGGGGCGGGGCGGGGGGTGTTTGTTGCTGCCTCTGCTCGCTGGGTCACTCACTATCTTCCGGGGGGGACAGGGCGGTGGATCCAGGCGAATTTTGATACTTTTTGTTGCCTGTTTTTTGCGTGGCACCACAAATTGTTTGCAGCTGATTTTGTTATTGTTTCCCTTCCCCGAGACTATCGGTTATCGATAGGCGCTCGCCCTAGCATCGACAGTCGGCGCGTGGCGCTAGCGCAAGAAAAATTCAAATTTCTTAGAATCTACATAATTCTCTTTTTCACGGCCTGTATTCCAAGTATTTTATTATTAACAAAATGTATTATTTTATTGAAACGAAATTCTTATACAGGATTAACAATAAGATAAAAAATATGTTTGAAAACTTTGTTTTATTAATTTCTTTTTTTTTAAAGAGCCTATAACTAAATTAACTACCATAATATACTTAAGTTTATAAAAATAAAATTAAATTCGTAAGCCCTTCTTGGCATTTTCTTGCTTCTTTATTTGCACAAACAACTTTTGACAGTTCAACACTGCGTTGATACCCCGCCAGTGTTCGGTAACGTCTAAGCGTGCGCGCGCTTTTTAAATCTATTCGTTGTTCAAACAGCTTCGCAAAAAAAATAATTTCTTTGGAAATATATTAAGATAATATAATTAATTAATATATTTAATATCAAATAAAGCTGGTTAATTCAAATAAGCAATACATGCGAATAAAAGTAAGAAATACTTTTTTAAAAGCTTTTAAAAATACATTTTACATTACCATTTTATCAATTTATATCAAGAAATGCCACAGAAAAGGGAGATGATTTTTAGTAGAAAAGTTACAAGATAAATGTAATCCAAGAGAATCAATTTTTCATTATTTTATCTCTTACCCTTTCAGTAATCCAGAAAAAAAAGCAACTTTGGGTAAAGAATTTTCTTTTGCAACGTTTATTTTGAAATCAAAAAAACCATTGGCTTAACACAAACTAAGAGGGATTGGGGGAAACAGCTCGACATGACTAATGAGTTGAGTGATTGGCATGGTATTTACAGCCTGGTTGGGAGCTCCTCCTCCTCCTCCGCCTCCTTCCTCGTTTCATCTTCCGACGATCCCATCTAGAAAGAGCGTGGCTGGGAGCCGAAACCGAGACCCACGCCGCGCATTGTGTGCGTGGCCGCTCGTGCCATCTCGTACTGCTGCTCCATGTTAGAGAACATGCGCTGACGCAGCTGGACATCCGCCGGGACACCCGCTCCTGCTGCTGCTCCGCCAGCATGAGCTGCTCCGGCAGAAGCTGCGGTCGATCCACCATCGCTGGCGGCATTACCATTGCTGGCCTCCGCCGGCTCGATGGCTCCACCACTGCTGTTAGGATCCCCCTCACCGGAGGAGCCGGCATTCTTGATGCCCATCAGGCGCATAAACTTTGAGGCCACCTTGCCGTCCGAGTCCTGAGAAAAGTGCGCGTTTCCCCATTTGTTCGCAGAGTCGTCGCTCTTCTTGGAGCCCCAGATAAGCTTGCGCTTGTGCTGCTGCTCCGCGTAGCGATTGGCATTGATGATGCCCGGATTGTAGTAGCTGGGCAGCTGGATAGGCTCCGCCGCAGGAGTTGCTACCACTGGCGTGGCCAGCTCCAGGGACATCAGCGAGGGTATCTTGGGTGCGTAGTTGGGTGTGGGCAGGAGACCGCTGCCGCTTACGTTGCCTCCTCCGCCTCCAGAGGATGCCGCCGCCATAGCTGCTGCGGCTGCTGCATTGGCGGCTGCCAGAGCGGCCGCTGCTGCCACAGAGGCAGCTGCTGAGGATCCGCCGCCGGGCTTGTTCAGCAGAGGGTGAGCTCCGGATGCAGCTCCTCCGCGGAGTGGCTGCGTTTGCTCTTCCTTGGGAGATCGGGAGCGGCTGCTGGAGTCACGTTCGCGGTATTTGCGTGACTGTTGCTGCTGCTGCGCCTGCTGACGTCGACGAGAGGGTGGCGTACCGTTGGGCGTTCGGGATCGAGAGCGGGAACGCGAGCGGGAATCACGGCGCCGGCGACCGCTGCGATCATCGTAGGACCGGCGCTGATAAGCAGCGTTGGCGGCTGCGGCAGCAGTAGATGCAGCGGCGACGGCTGAAGCGGAGGAAGATGAGGAGTTGTGGTGGTGGCGCTGATCCTTGCCGCTGTGGTGGCGACTGCTCTTCTCCGAACGCCGACGATCCTTGTCGCGAACCCGCTGCTCCCTCTCCCTCTCCCGGTCCTTGTCCCGATCACGCTCTCGCTCGCGCTCCCGGTGACCGTGGCTGTCTTTGGTACGATGATGGCGATGCTCGCTCTGCAAGAGAAAAACCAAGGTGAGTGATGGGTATTTATAAACTGGTAAGGATTGCTAACGCACGATCAATGATGGCTTCATTTCGGAATTACTAATTTTATTCATATTTTCCAGGATTTTATTTAAGGAATTCTACTTAAAGACGACTTGAATGAGCTGTGCGCCGACAAGGTAATGAAACATTTTCGGGAATTTTCAAGTGACAACAAGTTTGTAGGGTATCTGAGCTGACTTGGATCGTCGGGAGAATACTGGATTACATAGACAACGCCGGCTAAGACTCCTTACCTTACTGTGATCTCTGTCACGCTCCTTTTCCCTGCCGCGCTCTAGATCGCGCTTCTCTCGCTCCCGCTCTCTGTCACGCTCGCGATCCTTGTTCCTGTGCCAGTGCTCCCTATCGCGATCCCTGTCGCGCTCCTGCCGCTGGTGGCGACTCTGCTGCGGATCCTGAAACGGCAAGAGGACAGAGACCACCGAGGAGAATTACATTAGGGCGAATCAGTGCCACTCCTTGGGCAGGCAAAGATCTACAATCTAGGGGCTAGAATGGTTCTATTCGATGTGGCCACCGGCTGGGGAGCCGAGCGGAGGCTGGTCCTCTGGTACCTGGGCCCTGGGCTCCGTGGAATCCTAGATTGCTTAGAGAGTAGTTAAGTTTTTGATCGTAATTGATCGCTTTTTGGTATACTCACTTTCGTGCGGCTCCCTCTCAATCTCTCTCTCTCTCTCATTCACTTTCTCTCTTGCTTTCGCTTTCGCGCCACCAGTGAGGGAGAGTGTGTGTGTGAGTGTGTATGTGCGGGCGGGCGGACGTGTGTGTAGGGTGTGCGTTCGTGTCCTGGACACGGGCACACCGCCACAGCACAGCCACGGAGACACACACAAGCCTAGACTCTACAAATCAGTTCGATTGTCGCGTTATCGAGGCTATTTGTTTATCGGCAATCGTGCGATTGCCGCGAGCGAGGAGGAATCGTCAATTGTCGTAGGTCAGGAATTACTTTTTAATTTTTCTTTTTTTTTTTTGTTCTTTTGGAAAGTGTTTTTGATTTTGTCTGGTTTTGGTTTGGTTTGGTTTCGTTTACATAATAACAACAACAATGATAATAAAATGGTAGAGTTTAGTCATTTAAATATTAATTGGCATATAAAATGGTAAAACTTAACTAAGCTGAGGCCGAGAACAAACAACAACAACAAAGTGTGCAATCACACAAATCGGACCGACATGGGTTTTTCGTTCGAGACAACAGAACAAAGCCAAAGGGAGACACATTTTTGGATTTATGCTGGCGCAGTGGCTAAAATTATACATTTTTCTTTTGGGGGGAGGAGGGTTGGGTTGGAGCAAGGCACAGCAGCGCCGCATGTCACACCGATCGGTCAGATCGAAAGATTCCGAATTTCAGGAGGAGGAGACGGAAACAGAACGGAGCAGGGCACAGTGGCGGGTGGCCATAACACACAATAATATCACATTTAATTAATTATATCCTTAAGTGGGTTAAAATTCTATTTAAACAATTATGTGCTTTTAGTAGCACAAATATTTAGGTAAAAGGATTGAAATTGACTTAATTTTAATACGGTAAATATTCATTTATAGATTTATGCTTCAATACCTGGATATATAAGGGGACAAGACAAGAGCGCCTTGGCGCTTCCAAGTGGAATTGAGAACAAGGCTGAGCACGCTGGCACGTGAAGGAGGAGCAACCGTATTATTGATTTATGAACTGTTTTGTATTATTTGTGTATGTGTGCCTATTGGGCTGCCCGCCACTGTTTGGCGCTGTCCGTTATGTGTGTGAAGATGCCAGGCAGCGATGCTGGCGCTGGCAGCGGAAGGAAATGTCGAGTGGAAGATCCGCATTCGCATTCGCATTCGCAACCGCTCCGACCCAAAGTTACGGATACACAGACACACGTACATTTGATTGAGACCGTCTCAATTGAGGATAATATGTGTACATATCGATTTTTTGGAACATCAATTCTTTACCTCATCTATGCGGCCTCTGCTGCTACTCCTGTGATGGTGCTGCTGCTGCTGCGACGTCGACAGCGATGGAGTGTGATGGCGTTTTTTCGGCTTTTCTCTCGGGCTGCCGCCGTTGCCGACGTTCTCTCTGCCGGCATAGACGTCGGCGTCACCGTCGCTGTTGCCGACATTGTTATTGTTGCTGCTGTTACTACTACTATTGATGTTGTTTTTGGCCCTCTGCTTTACGGCTGTTTTTCCCTTGGATGCATGCTGCGGCTGCTGCTGCTGTTGTTGTTGTTGTTGTTGTGGTGCCTAGGGGAATTTTGCAACTATTCAGAAACAGCAAATTCGCATTATTTTACTAAAGCACTAAATATACAACTAAATTAGAGTTAGTATGGGATTATGGGATCAGTTTTATATATATTTTTAACGCCTTGCGCACACACGCATGCACGCACGCAGGCACAAACACACACACACTCACACGCACACAGACGAGGTGTACACAAAATGCGCTCTGACATTGGATTTCGATTTTCTATCTTTTTTCTTCAGTTTTTCAGCTGCGCCCGAATCAGTGTGGTTTGTATATTTACCCGTATCTGGTAGCCGGCATCCTCCTGGTCGTCCTCGCTGCTGTAATTGACCAGCGCCTCCATTATAATTCGCAAAAAAATGCGTTTAAGCGCCGAAAGGTGCGACAAAAAAATTTACTCAAGAAACATAGCGGCCAGAGTGACCGGTTGTTCGAAATATACCAAAAGTAGGCATACACTAAATATTCCAGAAACAGGAAGAAAACTTTTGAGCGGGATAAATAGAAATAATTTTTCTGAAGCTATCCTCGTTTGAAAGGAATCAAATTTAATCCTCACTTGTAGAAGATATTTTAACTAGAAATTATTTTTTTTTGCCCTGAAACAAATTTGTATATCCAATTCAAGGAAAAAAGGCATTATTTATTGGTTCATACATATGAAATTATAATTTAGTCTTTATTTGCTTCTCTTCATCGCAGTCTTTTTAAAGTTAACATTTTTATATTATAAAAAAAATATTAATATTAAATATTAATACAAAAAAAAAGGCGTTTCTATTATATTCACGAAAACAAGTCTGCTACATTCGTACAAAAAATATTTTCGTTGTGTTAAAAGGCAATTCGTTGTTCCTTTATATA
>JAEIHY010012925.1:0-20091 GCA_018904565.1 Drosophila tsacasi | reverse complement strand
TGCACTCTCACGTGGGGGACCCTCTCTCTCTCTCTCTCTGTGGCAGAAATGAACTTGCGCTTGCTCTCTTTCTCTGGCAGAGCTCTCTTTTAAGCGATGAACGCGGCAAGCAGCAGCAGCAGCAACAAAAAAAAAAATCCTACCCTCAGTCAGTCAATCTACACTTTGGCTTCTTGCTAAACCAAACACTCAAAAACAAGCTACAACAATTAAGAGTTTTTGCGAGCAGCATAAAAATAAATTTGTAAAAAATATATAAAAACAAATCGCATAAATTGTATATCTTTAAAGTCGCGTTTTATCGCTCGATTTCCTTCGCTTTGCAGCCGCAGCAGCAGCAGCGCAAAGCCATCGTCATTATTTTTTATTTTTTTTTTTTAGTATTTTCTGTGTGGCAAACGCGGAAGTTTTCGCTGCTCGTCAGTCAGTCGTTTTCGGACATCATCGCCGAGCGTTTGTTGTGTGTGCGAGTGTTGCGCGTGTGTGTGTGTGCGTGTGTGCTTGCAACAAAAAAAAAAGGAAAAATTATACAAAAATAAAAGTTGTAAAAATAAAGGAAAATAAATTAAAACCAAGTGCCTGAGAGTTGATTATGTAAAGGGATTTACAAATCAAAGAAGCACCACGAATCTTTTAATCAAAAAACGCCTCGGTTTTTGGTCTCTCGCTCTCGCTCGCTCTCTCTGTCTCTCTTTCACACCTACCTACGCTCTCTCGCTCGCTCTTACTGCATAGATAATTTCTAGAATTTCGCGCCCATTTATTTGGTGTTTATTTTACTTTAAAAAAAAATCTAAATAATTATTAAATTATTTAAATCAACATCAACTTCAGTGACAGCGGCGTATAAAAGAAACGTTTCATTCATGGAAAACAAAAACAATTTAGAAATTGCTTTTAATAACGGAAATATTTTTATTAAAAGGTAACTAAATTCGAATTAAGTGTGTTTTACATTCAATTGTGTTGTGTTGTCTCGTTTGTGTTCGTTTTGTTACGTTTCTGTTTGGCTTTATAATTTTAATAAAATTTACCCAAAACAACAAAGAATAAATGGCAAATTATTCAATTTGTAAAAGTTAATTGACAAGAAATTATCTCCTGTCCCCTCGCATATATCTAATCGTCATTTAAACGAACATTAAACATTTGTGGGGGTTCACCCTGAGAATTTCAACTGTTTTTGTGTTAATTTGAGCTGTTGGGTGAGGTCAAATCCTTGGGTTCTTGGGGTGGTAGAATAAATACTGGGAGGGATATTAATGGGGGTAGGGAAATATACTATAAAATATATACTGCAAATATTAGTAGAACATCGAATGAGTTTTGCCTTTTAGATAAAAATCAAACCCGCACTCAAGAAGTAGGTTGAATATATGTCCATGAACTAGTTATAGTTATCTTTGTATATTTATCGTTTATTATTTGGGTTTATGGGTTTTGTTTAACTTGACACTCCTTTAATATTGATTTTGTTATTAGTATTATATGTTTTAGAGCATTTAAACATATTTTTAATCATTATAATATTAAGTACTCTTCTTTACAATAATTTAGCTGCATAATATAAATTCTAAAATGATTAAAAAATTATATATAGACATTATTTTATCTATTCCTAGATGCCCTTTATAATTTTTAGTATACTTTATTATTTAATTACATAAATATAGATGAAAACCAACAAGAACCCCAATAGTTCTCTGCCAATAAATCCACATAACGTTAGTCTCTCTCTCCCTCAGCTAACCCCGAAAACCTAGATACTAGAGACTGGTAAAAACCAACCCCAAAAAATATTCCTATAAAGTTCCCACTAGTTCACAACACTTCACAACTAATAAAATACAAAAAGAAGGAGAGACCCGTCCATGTAGAAATAATAAAGAGACAGACATTCACATAGAGGGCTGTCATTGGGAAGGGCAAACATTTAATCGCCTTGACTGGCACTTTGCCTTCAATGTCACGGTGTCCTTAATGGGCCAATAAATGTGTCCTTCTTGCCCACTGAAGCCACTGACTGGCTATTAATCAGAAATCAATAAATAGGGAAAGCCAGGCCCCAGCCAGCGGGACAACTGTAAATTCCCCTAGTAGAAGTTTAGCGCAAAAAGTTTAATTGTGCAAACATGATTGAGGGCGCAAGAAAAGACGTCAACAAATTCATTGATTTTTCAGCTTTTCTTTCTTATTTTCTTATGCTGCTGCTGTTGTTGTTGCTGCCTGCTTTCCCTTCTTGTGTGTGTGTGTGTGTTTTCTTTAACGAATCATTGTTTTTTTTTTTTTGTTTGCTTACACAGACCATTTGAGGTTGTCAGCTTATTTCGTTGCTGTGTATATTTGCCGTATTGTGTGGCAGCATTTCCCACGAATTGGCTAAAACCATAGAAAAATTACCCACCAGCGACTGTGTTCTCCCCCCTTCGTTTGATTACGCAACATTTACTTGAAAGTTGATTTTCATTCATTTCCTTGACGCTTTTCGGTGAAAATACCCTTGGGCTTTCGGTCTGGTTAGCTTATCGTTTTGCCAGCCAAAATGGCGTCACGTCAACAACGCTGCGTATACGCAATATTTCGACTGGTGACCTCACAAAAGGGAGGAGGAGCAGAAGGAAATGGCGTACCACACCCCTCAAAAATATTATCAACTTCTCTATATATATATTTATATTTACGGTGATCCCTCTCTATTCGCTTGAATGCAACTTTGCCTATTTTGGTTATTTCCCAGTGAAAATAGCGATCGAACAAAAACAATTTAATTTGAGATCTTTCATGCTGATAATTTGATATAAACTGCTTAATATCATCATCATTCCTCGTCATTTGTAGAGAGAGGAACATATGGTTGGTTCATTTAATCGACGTTCGCCTATTAAGCGGATCGCATTTTGTGCATCTCTTTTATCGACTTTGAGTAAATGAATCTTGATGAACTCAGCCGGCTTAGAGCGGTTTTTGCCGGTATTTTATTGTTTTATTGTCTTTTTTTGTCTGGCATTTAATGGTCTAATATATTGATGGATCTTTTGTGTATTTATTGGCATATGATTGAATGATAAATCAATTAATCTGAAAGTAGGTACAAATAATTTAGCAGGGAAATTACTTGTACGGAACTTAATCGTGCACGGAAATTTATTGGGTCTTTGTATTAAGTCATCGATAGATTATCTCACTCAGAAGAGTTTTATTTAAGTGACTTTTGCATTATGTCATGTTTATAACTGATTAAGAAGGGCTTGAATATTAAATTGTAATTATAGTTTGGCTATAAAAATACATCCATAATTAATATTTAGAGCTGACCGTATTTTTGTATTTTATTTTGTATATTAATAATTACTTGCTAGATGAAATAATTGGTATCAATTCGCTATTTCATTCGAAATTATGTAGTAATAAACATAATATAAATATCGAAACATTATATAAATTATCGATAATTTGACGATATGTATTTTTGGTATCGATAACTAGTAATATATCTGTAAAATTAACAAATCATCTACTAAAGGGGTACATTTTCATTAAAAACATCAATATTTTCCCATAGAGCTACGTCATTAGACAAATCCAATCCTTTTATCAAACCCATAACCGAAATCCTGAAATTTTTAGTTTACACCTCACTCGTAAAAATGCACTCAACGAGAGACTGCAAAATGCAATATGATTTTTATGGATGCAGCACTAAAGCCGTCATCAGACTTCTTATACCCCGGCTTACGTGATGAAATCGCTTTGCAAATGTTAACGTCCTTGGCAGCAGCAATATTTGGCGCCAATTGCAGTTGAGAAATGATGCCACAAAAGCCAAGCAAAGTTGAGGAAAAGTCATGAAAATTTATTACGAAAAGAGAAGAGGGGAGAAAAATGGACGAGCAGCAGCAGCAGCCGCAGCACAGCATAGCCATAGTGAAGCTTCAGGCCGCGACCCACATTTGCAGGCCACACTGCAACTGTGTAGCTATGTATCTTTGAAGCTGCTGTGCTGTGCTCCGCCTGCATCTCTGTATCCGTGTATCTCTATCTGTGTGCGAAGTGGGTGCAACAAAGAACCGAACAGAATCTAAAGTCAAATAACAACATGTTCAGGTTTCGTATTTTTCTGCTGGCCCATTCACATGCAGATGGCGAAGCCAGAGAGCGAGTGAGAGCGCACTGGCGCATTTTCCAGGTCAAGGTCGGGTCTTATGTGCAAAAAAACAAAAATAATAAAAACAATTTCGTTGTATTTTTTGTTGCACTGTGCGTCCCCCCACCCAGGCCGTAATGCGCTTTTTTTTTCGAAAGTTGACGAGTCCTTTGCCTCTGCCTGCAGTTCTTTCTCCATTGTTTTCCATGGCTCAATGACGCGTGACGATAGATACTTTGCATAATGCCATTTTCCCGTTTTACACTGCGTAGAGTTGCGCTCAAAATCCGCTTAAGATATACCATAAAAATAGTTACAATTTACAAATAACTAAAGCGAGAAAATCAGTAAGGAGATGTGTTGACATTGTTCTATGATGTGCATAAATTTCATGCTTAAATGATTTTTATTGAGCGCTTGGCAGATCATCGCGCGATATTCATGGAATTTATTTATGGAAAAATATGTTTTGGAGGGAGAAAAGGCAGGGGGTTAAATCTTGAAAAGGTTATTGATTTTTAAGAGATTACTTTTGGTTTTATAGAAAGTTAAGAAGGTTCTTCATTCGTACAAGGTATACTGTTCACAAGTCTCTACAAAATTTAAGTTATTTGTAAAAAGAAATCCTTGAGAAATGAGGTTTTAAATCATATATCCTTCTCTGTGCTGGTTGATGCCTTCCCCCAAGTCCATTTAATCTAAGCCAAGATTGCTCAGCTCGAGGCTGCTGTGTCCTCACTCTAAGCCTGATGAACTGGGCATCCTTCCATCAGGGTGGCCTGCCCTTACTTTTGCCCATTCCAATCTCCTCCGTGATGTTTCCCAAGCACGTGCCCCCCTGTTGAAACATCCATTGTGTGTTGACTGACTACCTTTAGGAATTATTATGCGCCCTACAATGGGACTCGCATTAGACTTGCAGTTCATTTTCAAAATACACTCACAGACTTTTCATACATATCTCGACTCGTTTTTTTTATGTGTTGTGTTCCATTATGAAAACATTTTCAAGGCAAAATGGTATGTTTTTTTATTTTTGTGAGTTTTGTTTCCTGCTGGGCGCCGTGTGTCAGTTTCAATTGAGTGTTTGGGGTACCCTGTGAATGGGAATGGAAAATGTTGTGTGTGTGTGAATGAGAGCTGCTCGTTCTTTGGCAGAGCAACTCAAGGTTTTCCGCCGCCAACTCTTTGGGATGAAAATACGAAAATACGAAAATACTTGGCTTGGCGAATGCTGTGTGTTTGTGTGTTTGTGTTTGTGGGCCCCAGTCCTTCGCCAAGTGCTTAGAAGTGTTTGGACCCTTGTACATGTACTTGGGCTGCCTGTGTTTGGTACGTGACTGGCTTTCAGGTCGACTGCGGTGTGGGAAGAGTGTGGGAAGTCAAAGTCAGGGTCGAGCGGCAACATCATTATCGTTAGGGTCTCGCCACTTGACGGTGTAGAATACCTGAACACACGATGATGATGGATCCAAGCAAACAAAAAATGTATAAATAATTTTGGTTGTCGTTCTCAGTTAATTAAATATGCTAATTAATGTTTGTGTGTGTAACACACTTGTAACACATACATCAATTTTTGTCACATTTTTTTGCCTTTTGGCAATGGTTCTCGGGGGAGACATTACAGCTCTCTGGGATGTCTCCGTTTTCTTAAACAAGTCGCTGGACAGTTGTGTTGACATCACACTCGCCGAGGAACAAGTGTGTGCCTCCAGCCCCACAGCTGTCATATTTCTAGCCGAGCTGTCAACTAAACTGTCAACAGGCGCCATTTGTTGCATTTGCCACAAAAGTACAAAAAAAAAAAAATAGATGGCATGGAGAAAAATGGAAAACCGACCTAGTGCCTGACTAACTTTATGCCTCACAAACATATTACAGTTTTGCGCCACTTGACATGCCACTGGAGTAGTATTTTAGCAGGGTTACCCGCTGTCTAAGCCTACAAAATAGGGGGAAATGGGGTAACCACCTTTATTTCAAGGATTTTAAAATCATTTATGAAAATAACAATATTTTGAGGGTAAGGGTAAATGGTCTAAACATTTGCTTTATCAAAATAAAATATATCTTAAGATGGGAACGTAATATGAATGGGATAGACAGATATACTACAAACTTAGGGTTATTAAACAAAACATACACAGTGCGGTGTGATTTCCTTAAAGTTTCCCTTTTTTTTTTTTTTGAAAATGAATTTAAGGCAGGTTTTTATTCTAAATTTTTGTTGTTAATCTTAGAAGTTACAATTGGAATACCAAGAATGTACTTAGTTACGATCTAAACATACGAAACACATTAAGTTTTCTTAAAGGAATAATTAAACACACTAAAAGGAGACTTGGAAATAATTTTAAAACCTATATTTATTGTTTTAAAATCTAAAAATACTTTAGGAAAAATATCCTTATAAAAAAAATCATCCAATTTAGTGAGTTACCCCAATGTTTCTGTTACTGCATCTCTCGCATGCCTCTGTGTGCTTTCCCCATCCGCTTCACTTTGTTATGTAAGCGCGTTCATCTCCCGTTCGTTCGAGTTGGTTTCTGTCTGTGTGTTTGGGGCATGCAACCGAAATGCCTGGTGAATGTTAATTAAATACTTTACTCAATGCTGGAACTTTGCATTTAATGATGACACATGCAACAACACCCACTCCTCAGACCCTCACACTCACACTCGGGCACATAAAAACACACACCACCCACCCACCACACACAACCAAATTGCAGTCGGAACAGAAATTAATGTAAATTGGCAAAGTTTCAAAATGAAAGCAAAAAAACAACAAATTTGCCAATTGCTTTTGTGATTTCACTTCTGTTTTGTTTTTGATATTTGCATATTGTTTTTTGTGTGCAACTATTGCAGAGAAAAAATAGATTTCAAAGGGGATTTAACAACCAAATATAATTATGTTGTGCTAAAGGTAAAAAAATTGGCCAAATTAAATAATTAAAAAATAAATAGCAACTAAAATTTAAAGTTTCAAACAAATTAGACCAACTATGTCGCATATTTATATTTCCTGTTGCCTTATATGTAAAAAAAACGAAAAGAGGTTTTTATTTAGCCAAATTTACAATTCAAAATAAATAAAATAATATAAATTAAACCTCTCTGCAATAGTTATTATAAACTTTTAGCCAGCCAAATATATTCTTTGGTATTTTACAAACTTTGTTTCAATTTAAATTTTAACAAAATCTGGCTCTACAAAAAAAAGAAATAAATAAAAGGTGCTAAAGAAAAATGCAACTAAAGTTTGCAACAAAAAATATAATAAATGATTGACTTTTAAACCAATGCTAAAACGACATAAAAACAACAAGAACAACTAGAACAACAACAGTTGCATGAGCATAAGTTTTATTGCCAGCATGGCGGCAATAACAACAATAACAACAACAACGATGGCTGAGTTAACAACAAAATGGCTGCGTTAGCCAACAAAATGGCTGCCAATATGGCGACAAGCAGCAGCAGCAAGAACAACCACATGGGCGGCAGTGAAGCAACGCTGCAGCAGCAGCAGCAGCAACAGCAACAACTGCATCAACAACAACACCAGCAGCAGCAACAATTGCAACAAAAAAGTGTCAATCTAATGCCAGCCGCGATTGTACAGCCAGAATATTTGCTCAATAATGATCGCGGTTTATTTAAGGTTTATTGTTTTATCAAAGATTTTATCGGGTAAGTAAACCAGATAATAGCAAAATAGCCAAAAGAGCAAACAAAGTATTTACGATTACCAATTTGATAAGACAACAAGCTATTTTTAGCGGAAAATAGTTTTTTAAATTTGTGAGAATTTATTTAATTTGTTATTTATACATGTGGAAATTGTTTTTATGTAATAATCAAGCCTTTCTGTATGTGTTTATTGTTAAAATTTAAAATAAATTTGCATGATTTGTTTGCAAATTGGATACAACTTAAAAATACGAATATTGATCTAAGTTATACACACAAAATATTACCTATTCTTAAACAAGTATTGTTTTAAAAATGAAATTATTTACACTATCATTTGTCTTCAATTATATCGTTTATATCTGCAAAATACTTGACAAAATCTTTGGCCCATTTTATCATACAACTAAAAATGATCTACCTGAAGTACTTTCTATTTTAAAAATTAATTATTTTATTTGACAAACCTAATTTTCATTTTCATTCAATAAACCTGCATAATTTTATTAAATATCCTAAACTTCATTAAAAAACGAAACTCTGGACAAACAAAATATATATTTAATAAAGTGTTAATTTAACTTGTTTATTGTTGTGATAGAAAACCAATTAGCAGCGTTTATTTTATATCACAGAAAAAAAACTAATGTTACATTTAAATGAATTCAGAAAAGAGTGCAAATTATGATTAACACTTGACTGACGGAGTTTATAGTTTAGTTTGTTGTTTTTTAGTCTCGTATACACGTTCTCCATTTAGAGGGACACCCTATATCTGAGTATTTATTTTGTTGATATTTTTCCCTTCTGGCGCTTATCGTTTTTCATGATACTCACACTGTGGCATCAATTCAATGTGTGCTTGTGTTGTGTGCCGTGTGTGTTTGTGCCTTTATTTGTCCATATAATTCATATTTAATCAACTGATAATATAAGAAAAATGTTCGTTCAACTTGCTTTTGTGCTGACTGCCCGACTCTCGACTCTCGATTCTCGGGGCTGCTCCAATTTCTGTGCTCCTGATACACTTGCTGACACTATCACCTGCCTGCTGCCTGCCCTGGCAGCGAGTCTCCGGCAATTTGATAACACAGCCCCACAGTCGCACAGCCACTTGATATTTGATATGTCCACCAAACACAGAATCAACTTTTGTTATCATTATATTAGCAGATACAGTGAAGCGAAATGAGAAATAAATATAGAAACGGGGGAGTAGAAGATGTCTGGGGTTTATTTTCTAGTAATTAACAAGAGAAGTTGTTTCACAGACCACAAAAATATATTGAAATCTAAGAGAAATACAAATTAAAATGAGAGCCAAAGTAAGCCCCGCAATAGTTTTATTTCAAATTTAAATGAACTCAAAAACTACAAACTATATTTAGAATTCAATTCAAAATTTAACTTGGTACTCTTTCGGCAAAAAAAAACTAGCTTAGACCTAAGATGATGATGGATGAGGAATTGCTAGACTTGAAAACCTTTATCAGCTTTATGTGGATCTTGTGTGTTGCGGCCTTTGGATATTTCTACATATTTCACTATCGCTTGTTAAATAAGCAAAAGGATCAAGTGAATCCCTTAATCCCAACACCTCACCCGCTGCCAGAGCTGAAGGATATCAGACTGACTCTGGATGAGTTGCTGGACTATGATGGAACCCGCAGTGATGGCAGAATATTGGTGGCCCTCAAGGGTCTGATTTACGACGTGTCCAGTGATGTGCAGGAGTTCGGTTTGGGTGGCACCCTGAGTCATGTGGCAGGCAATGACTTTACCCAATATCTCAGGCGCATCATGAACGTGCATCACACGGAAATCAATTATGTGGATCGTTGGCAGGCGGTTCTAGAGACGAACTATACGCGGGTTGGAGTTTTAATCGATGATAGTGGCAATTCCCTGGTCCAGCAATATCCTGAAAAGACCTATGAGAGCGGTAATCCTTTAGGAGAAGCAGATGCTTTGACCCAGAAATTTCCCAAAGAAAATAATTTGGAACAGTTGCTTGGTTCAGCCATCGTTGAGGGAGACTTGATTGTCCAAGAATAATATATAAAATATATAAGTGTATATTAAGCAACATTATGAAAAGGTTAATGATGGAAATTATGGAGGGAATTAATAAATTGTGACACTACTAAGAAGTTCTTTCCATTTTGTTTCTAACTAAACATTAAAAAAAAGTTGCTTAACTTTGGATACATGGATTTAGTTTTATTCTATCCTTCCTGATATTCTCTATAAATGTTATACCCTTGCAGGGTATTATAATTTTAGTCCCCGAAGTTAACTTTCCTTCTTGTTCCTCGTAAATTAGCTTGATCTTTCAAATAAATGATTCATTTCGTTGTAGAATATTTTCACTTTTTGATTATATGACAATTTTCTGATCCTAACATTCACTTTTCAACAGAAATGTTTTACAACTTGCCTTTGGCTATATCTGATTAAATGGAATCACTTAAATGGCTTTCAAATTAAATATCACGCAAGCTTTTTAGCTCGAAATTGATATATAAGCTAAAAAATGTGAGATATATATCCTACATATGCATATATGTAATTTCTCTAGAATTAAATTGGCACTGTGGTTGGAATAGTTTTGTGTTTTCATTAAAATTCCTCGAAATCAATTATCTGGCTTTGGGCCCACATATAGTACAACCTCCGTCCTTTCATACTTGGGCGATAATTGTCAAATTGGGCAGAGTGTTTCTCTATTATAGAAGAGGGACAAACCCATCTAATATTTGACTCACACTTTCGTGTGCGGTTGCCGTCCACCTGCCAACAGCCTGACAAAGGAAAATTCCGAGACGAAATGGGTTTTCAAGATACACAGACATTCACAGATATATTGTCAGATTTTTGGCCATCAACACCCACTCGGTTGGTGGCACAAATCGCACACAGCGATTGCCAAAATTGGCTAACCACGAAGAGAGATGCAATTTTTCTTTTCATTTAGTCGGTTTTGGTTTTGGCCAACAAATTGCATTCGTGTGACGTCTTTTGGCAGGAAGCTCTTTAAATTTTGCTGCAAAATTTATTTTTACAGACAAGCGTACATTAAATTTGTTGCTATACCTGATTACGACAATTAATTAAATCAGCACACATATATTTGTAGCGATTTATTTTATTTTCCCCTTCATTGTTGCTAATTATTGCGTCGCCGTTTTCGAATATCAAATTGAGAGCGCGCTTTCAATCAGTTTAAAGTTAATTATTTACCTAGGCATAAGCACTTGAAAATTGATTGGAAATTGGATTACCATTAATTAATTGATATTTATTTTTGCATTTTCTTTGCAGGTAAGCGTTGCCATTTCAATTATGTAATTGTTGCCACCAAAGACAGTAAGTTAAATGGGGGATAATTAAGAACAGGAACGTGTGGTGATTTATTAAGCGAAGGAGGTTTAAAAAAAAAATTGGAATGCGGATGTTTACAATTTTTTAATGTGTAAAAACTAATTATTCGTGAGTTTTATTGCAACTCTTCAAGGGTTTTTGGATTTTTCATTTTTAAAATAGAAAAAAAGCGCAAATTAAGTTTTATCTAGGCAAAGTTTTCACTTAATATCCCTTGAATTTCTGTAACTTTTTACCCTTGTTGCATTATCATATTTACCCCCACCATGTTAACTTCTTTTTCGAATCCAATTACAAATATTTTCCCTACAACCGCAATTTATTGACCCATCCGCAACTCCTGGACTCCCTCAACTCCTGGACAGTAATCCCCGCCATAAAACCGTTTAAGTTTCCTGTCAGTCGTCTTGTCTGGCGGGGTATTTAAGTGTTTGCACAACTTGATATGGTTCCATTAGAACATCAGAGTTTAAGACCCAGCTCTGTGCCTGGAATATTGACTGTTAATTAAAGAACAGAAAAAAAAATGCACCAAGCCAAATATTTACACCCTGTGTGGCTGTAAGTGCTGTAAAAACAGTATAATTCCGAGGAACGTGACTGCAACACCTGGTTAACCACATTTATTGAAATCTTTAAAAGCAATAAGTGGAAATGGTTGACATCATTTTACATATTTTTGCAATTTTAACATTTTCTATTAATATTTACAATGAAAGGTTTTGTATAATAAAAGCTCATAATTAATCAACTTTGTTTGGTATCAGATATTTGTTGCATCAAAAGTTGTATTACTTATTCTTAAGCATTCATCTTTATTGCAAAATCTTGACTGTAAATAATTTTTCAAAATTTCAAAAAGGATTTCCTGTATCCGGAGTTGTGTCTACACTTCACTGACTAATGTTCTAAATATATCAAATGACTAAGTAAAGCCCAACATTCCCAGCTTATCAGGCGACTTGTACTACAGCTGCCCGGTCATATAGATTATCGCAGACCAGATAAGACTCCGAGTTCCTTGATGAGTACGTTCTGAACTGACAGCTGCCCCGTCGCAATGACTTTCAAACGAATTGCAATTAAACGCTAATTAGATGTGTGTTTACCCTTTATATACACAAAGATATAGCCACGCCGATCCTCGATAAGTGGGAGGTGGGTGATGTTTCAAGGGGAGCGGCGGGGAAAAAAAAATATGGCAAGCATAAAGTCGCTTTGGCTACAAACTATTTTTGCCGCTTTAACATTTGCGCTCAACTCTAATGAGCCAATAAATTCACATTACGTATACGCGCAGGTGGCCAGCTGCTGTAATTTGCTTAAATCAGAAAGCAAAACTGAATCGCTTGCTATACATATTCCACCTCTCGTCGCTTTTCCTCTGTTTTTTTTCTTCTTTGGCTTTTTCTTTCACTCAGGCGCGTCCCGTTGTTGGCTATAAATTTCACGCTAACTCGACACTTGTCGCAATTTCTTGTCTTTCATCGCATTTTCTTGATGTTTTCTTTTTTTGCTTCCCTGTAATTTACCGCTTATGAAATCTAATTTCATTCCTCGATTCATAATTTTCCCTTAATTTCTGTGATTTGCTGTTGATCACGTAGAACATTCGATACGACTTTCGTCGATATAACATGTGCGCCAGACCTTAAATGTTTATTAAGTCTCGTATTTGTTTTGATTTTTCGCATTTCCATATTTATTTAACTAGAGTTCATTAGTCGAGTGGCTTATAATCAGAGTGCTGCACACACACACGCTTTTCCTGTCATTTGATAGTTGCTTATTTGTTCAGTCAGTGACGTCAGTGCAGAGTTACTACCGAGGTTGGGGTGCTGGTTTTATCCGATTGCTTTGATTAGGTGTTTTGAGAGTGATTGTAAAGTATTGTAATTTGACAAGGAATGACTGTGGGATATGGGATTATAGTTTAGTTTAAGCCAAGTTTGAGTTAAAGTTAAAGTTCTAGATATTTCTGAGCAGCTATTGCAGCGGTATAACTTTTGATATCAGCTTTTCTTTGTCACTTTTAGTAAGTCTTTGACTTGGGGCTTTGGATTCTTATCATTCTCATTTACATATTGAATATATAAGCTTGATTTTTAAATTTTTAAGCCCTTAAATACTCCTTTTTTGACTGGATGATAAAAAAAAGATAGCGGCTGGTCTTTTAAAGAATAAAAAGGGTATAGCGAATTTACAAGCAGGTGAAAATTTTCATAATTTTATAATTTAATATTAAAAGTTCTTAAGTTAGTAAATTTTGCATAATTTTAGACAACCTTTTAAACAATATTTAACAAAAATATACAAAAGCAAAGCAGGAAAATTTTAAAAGAATTTATTAAGAATTAGTTCTGCTTTAAATAAGTCAATGAAAAGTAAAATAAACAACTCAACTGCTTAATAAATTCTTATTTTAAATATCTTTCCTTCTAAATTGCTCTCCTTTTTTAATTTTTTGATGACTTTAAAAGTCTGTCAGCTACTTCTATTTATAAAAAACACATCGCTTTAAATTGCAAAAGCAAAAACCAATCCCACAACAGACGATATAATTGATGATGATTGCCTTTCAATCACACGATTATTGGTTTTATTTTTGCTTCAAGTTTTCGCAGCAAAATCCGCCAACAAATCCCACAGCTGTTCTCTCTTTATCTCACAGTCTCTACCTTGTTTTCAGTTCTCTCTCTCTCCATTCGTAATGTATACATATTCCTCCAGGGACCTATCACTCAATGCTAATTATCAGATAGGATATTCTGCCAGATAAGAGGCAACCCTCCCTCCGACGGAGCTTTTGATGTAATCTACGCTGTTTTTTGCTTGTCCAGCTCTGCCGACTCTTTTTCCTGTTATCGTTCAACGTCGCGACGTTCGCTTGCTCCAAAAAAAATAAACAAAAAAATGGAAAAAAAATAAATACTATACCTTCGGCTCCGGTCGTGTGTGTAAATTTTGTTTCTCGCCCATTATTCGGCGCTGCTGTCGCTCGTCGCGCTGCTGTCTTCTTCCCAAACTAAAGAGAGGAGAAACGCAGAAAAAATGTATTTTTGAAAATAATTTTATTGCTGCCGCCGACAGAGCGCACAGCCGCCGCTGGTCGTTTTTGGATTTTGTGTAAAAATCGGTTTTTGGTTTGAATTCAGTAAACAAAAACTTGTCGCCGGCGTGAGACGCAAAACGCGAGCAAAACTTGTAGCCACCGAAGAAGAATTACTAAACAAACATCAAGAAAAACTCCAAAATAAAAACGTTAAAAAAAAGAACCTTGTGTGTGCCTAAACGAAAAGTATTTGTTTAAACAATTTGCTATAGTTTAAGTTGAATGCTCGCCCCAGCAGCAGCAGCAGCAGCAGCAGCAGCTCTCTGTATCTTGGTATCCGTCGGATACGCGTCGACGAGCGATGACGTGCGTTAATTGTTGCTGCCGTTTTTGTTGTCTCTGTACCCTGACCTTGTTACTGTCTGATTGGGAATTCTTTAGCTTATTTATCGCCGAATCTTTGGGCCTCCCAGCTACAGATACTTATATATACACTTTTGCGGCAGTCAGATACAAATCTATCTATGTATCGCACGCACAATTTATCTAAATCGAATTCAAAGGCTATAAATAAGCCGCCAGCCAGCGCCAAAACAAAATGAGGGAAAAGCGCAAAAACAAAATACATGAGATACGTTTTTAGGTGCCACACAAAGTTTTTCTTCAGCTATTTTACATTCAGTTTTCTTCGAGGGCGATCGGCGATTAATTGGCTTTCATATCTCAATGGAGATGGAAGGGTAGCTTATGGATAAATCCAAGAGAGAAATAAGTGAATAAAGTGTAAATAGTGAAAGTGAAATCAGAAAACAATGGTTAAATGTGGAAAAAAACATGAAAACCTATAAAGCAGAAGCAAAAGAATATAAATTAGTGCATGAAGAATGTTTCTAATATTTAAATGTTGTAAGAAAGGCAATTTATAAATCTTCTTTCTTAATAATCAAGAAATAAATGCTTACATAATATAAAAAAGAAGCAAAATAATATTAATTAGTAATTGAAGAAAGTCTGTAATATTTAAATGTTTGAAAGAAGACAATTTATACATCTTTTTACTTCATAATCCAGTAATAAGTGCTTAAAAGTCTTGACAAAATTAACTAAAATATGCTTCAAACTAAGCATTAAGTTTTCTATAGCACAGCAACATTTATACTTTATCTACCAACCCCCAGCATTTTTCAAAATATGTACTAAAAATCACGTTTTGACATTTTCTAGCACAGAAAATTCTTTTCATATCCAAGAACCTCTCTGGCTAACATTAAATTTGTTTTTCTGAGGCTCATACTTTGTACCTTGACACCTCCTCCTCTGCGGCGTGCGGCTGCTGTGCTCGTATCTTGGCTGATAAATTTAATTGGTTAATATTTATTTTTAGTCAAGACTTCTTCTTGATTAATTGCCGGAGGAGTTCAGTTCGCTCCCGGTGCTCCACTGCGCTGTTCCCTTGGCTCGTATATTAGTTTTTTGCTATTTGGCACGCGCAACCAGTTCCAGACAGCGCTTAACAATTTATCAGAGAGACATACTACTGAAAATAACAACAATGTATGCAAATGCTAAAAAGGAAAAAAAAAATACAAAAAACGAAATATATAAATAAAATTATAAATACAATTGGCCAACGTATCGAGAGCTGTGTGTTGTGTTGTGTGTGGTGTTGTTGTCCAAGCTGAAGTGCATGTTTTTCTCTCAGTTTCTCTCGGTGACTCTCGCTCTTCAATGCAAAATTCGAAAATCCAAAGCAATTTTTGTTTTTAGTTGTCGTTCGACCGGCTACACAATTCGTTTGCTGTCTCTCCTTTCTTCGCCCGATTGAATAATAATTAAGTGCAAAATATATTTTGTGCGTGCGTGTGTGTTTTTATATAACAAAAACAAAAAAACAAAGAAAGGTTCACATACACACAGAAAAAAAAAAGTAAATAAGTAAACAAAACAAGTTGTGGAAAAGCGCTAATAAATTGAAAGCCAAAACCAAAAATAAATAAACTGGAAAGTGAGAAAAGTAAATATTTACTTTGAAACCAAAACATCAGGTCAAATTAAAAGCCAGTAAATCTAGAGGAGAAAACCTATAAATTAGACGCCGGAAAATGTTGAAGTATCCGCGCACCACATCCTCCACCTCGTCGGGTTACTTTGACGACGATGAGGCCATGATGAATCCCTATCAGACGCCGCCAGCCTCGCCGCAGTCCGTGCCGCAGTATCTGCAACATCACATGGTGCGAATGTTCAGCACCGAAGTCGATAAGTAAGTTGCTGCAGTCTCTGCCTTCTATAAAATTCTTTGATAAAGCAACTACTTAGTGCGTCTCAAAAGTGGTGGTAAAAAGTGGGAGTGGAAAAAAACTTGACTTACTTAGATTACATTGTAGTTAACTACAGATTGAAAGAGGTTTTTTTTTTAGGAATTTCTGTATTAAATATGTAGGAATTACTTTTCACAAGAGTTTTGCTTGAATACCCTGATCTTAGTTTTCAAAAAATATTGCATACTTTCTGGTAATAGTTGCTCAACATGCTTAAAACTTGAACTTAAAGTTACCCGTTGTAATTAATATTAAATAATTGCTATATTAGGGGATTACTTTAACATTCCTTTACAAGGAATTTGTTAGAGTCTCCTGACTATAAAAAACTGTGGTTTCTGCTTCCAAAAAGTATTGCATACTTTTTAGGGAAACATCTCGCTGCTGGCGCTTGTTAAATTTGCTAAATTAGCTCAAAAGTTGTTTAAAATTCTACAAAATAATTGATATTATGCATAAGAAAGAAATAAGAAAACTTTAATGTGAAATTTTGTTCGCTTTCTCATTTTCCACGCTCTCTGTAATGACCTTTAAAGACCTTGAAGAATGCACAATTTTCTCGCATACCTACATTTAAATTTGTAATGGAAATAAGCAGGCCTAAGTTATGGGATTTATGCCTAGCGTTAAGTACTTCCAGTTTTTCCAGACCTTAATCTTATAAATATGCATGAGTAGCTCAAGAATCAGTTATATAAAGTGATTTTATAGAAAGTGATTATTAAAGCTGAAAGTTAATGTGAAGATTGCACGATAGAAGTTGGTTTATATTAGTTAATTTTGGTCATTTGTTATTTAATAATTCATGCTCTTTAACAAGACCTAAACATAATGTTTTAAAATTAATTAATTTATGCTAAAAGTGCAACTATTATACATTTGGCAAAGACCAATCAAAAAATCCTTACATGTTCATTAAAAAATTGCAATGAAATCAATTAAAATTAAAAGTAATTGAAAAAGCAGCAACAACAAAAGCAAAGAAAATCGTTGCACTTTTTGTACTACCTTTGTTGCAGCTTTTTATAAATTACTCTCTGCGCTTTTCTTGCCTTCTCTCACCCTCCTCCCCCTTGGTTCAATTTCCCCTCACATTTTCGCGATTGCGGGTGGCTTTTGTTTATTTTAACAGCCACGCGCGCACATGTGCCTGCCCCCTTGCAACCTCCTTTTCCCCTTTTGAATTGGTGGACAGAGAATTTCATTTGTTTGACCGTTTATCGCATTCATCGCTCGTTGCATTTCTAATTGCATATTGCAAAATGCGCTTTATAGGGCCCCGTTTGTATTTATTATTATTTAGGTTTTTTTCTAACCGGATGTCACATCATCTTTATGGCCTAACGGTATATAGGATGGGTTAATGACTGGCGATTAAATAATCCTTCTATTTGAGATTGTTACAAAAATTTAAGGTGGATTACCTTGAACAAAGTTTCTGACTCTTCTTCTATAAATTATTTATATATTTTCTAGTTCTTTTATTAAGAATTCTGTTAAAAAAAATATATATCTTACTTATATATCAATGTTTCTTATTTTTTAGTGAAAACAAACCAAAATTAATAAAACAAATCTGAGAAAGAATTTGAATTTAGGATTTTTCATTTATTATTTTGTTAAAAGTATATTTCCTTATTAATTGATAGCAAGTATTTTTCCAAAAGCAATAAAGAAGATTGAAAAGATTTTAGTTCTTAATCACTAAACACATTTTCCTATTAAAAACCTTTAATATATCACCATGACGTCATTGTCTATTTTTAAGCTGTCTCAGCAATTATTCATCTTAATTGTCATTAAAACGATTAACTTTCGCCCCATTCTGACGCAAATTTTACTCTGACTTTTCATTATTTCTTTGTTTTGCTGCCCTTAGAAACTGGGGTGTTATCTCTTAAAAAAGTGTGTGTAAGTGTGTAAAAGTTGATAAGGATTCTTTAATGAGCTCAAGGCTCTTCCATCTTGCCTTGTCTTATTGTTATTTAATATATTTGTGAAAGATATTTCTGTAATTTCACATTGTTACCTTGGGGAACTAAAGATTAAAGTTAGATAATATTTTTCTCTTTGTGATAATATTTAAGGTAACAAAGGTATAAGTTTTCTTTGTGAGTCATTCATTACATAAGGGAAAATAATCAGATCAGAATCGTTCAGTAAATGTTGAGTTTGGAGGCTTACAATAAATAAGAACCAATTAGGACTTGAAGAAAATGTTATTAACTCGAAGCTACTAAATCTTAGGATTTTTATCATACTCATTATTAGCTAAAGATCTAATTTTCTCAACTTTTAGTGTACTTATGACATCATTTTGTTTATTTCTTAAGTTCTCTGAATATTAAGAAAAGTTTACACAGTAATTATGACTTCAGACAAGGTATATAATTAGCTCCATATCTCCGTTTACCCAATTTTTTATACCCTTCCTCACCATTATCTTCAGGCACGCGCAATTTCAATTTGTCTTTTTCTTGGTTCTTCCACCTTTAGTTGCTGTCCCCCTCAACTCTTTTTTAATTCCCGCCCGCAACTAAATAATGAGCTGTAATTAGGCGAAATCATTTCTTCTTTTTTTCGTTCGTTTTATCAATGAACTGCCTTGAACTCGCAGACAACACAAAAAAAAGGTATTCACAAATCTTGAAAGGCCTAGACAGACGAACTAAGGAGAGAACTTCAACTATAATAATAACAAAAAAAAAAAAGGTAAAAGGGCTTTTGCCACGCCCCCTGCTCAGAAACAAAACAAAAAAAAAACTAAAGTTTTTTGTGTCTTTTTGTGTCAACGACTGTGAAAAGGTAAATGCACCTCGAAAGGTCGAGGCGCGACCTTTGACCTTTTCGTGCCCAGCAGCGCTTATAACTGTGATGAATATGGCAGCCGGCAAGTGGGGAAAAGTGCGACAAAGTTTTTTCAAGTGGAAAAGCGGCGTGAAAGCGGCAACACATGTTCCTCTGAATACAACAACAAAAAACAAAAACCCCTCCAAGGAAGAGGTTTTTGTTGTCGTTTCAGGAGGGAGGTTCCCTTTGAAGCTCATCGGCTGTAATCGAAATAACTTATTTATACCGCGATATCGATTGGAGGGTTTATCTATTTATGTCCAATTAGGGGTAGGACATATTTCGTTCTTCCTTAAGGGAAGGATATATATAAGGATTCAGATTTTTTTTTACAGAAGGAGAAAGAGAAATTAAGCTTAATATATAAATTATATACCTTGCTTTTCTTCTGCCAATTCTTTAAAAATATAGCAAATAATTTATAATTCTTATACAGTTTCTATGATCTTACGGGTTCTAATTATTGTTTTCTACTACAAATTATTTAAAAGTAAAATCTTTCCCTTAAACCAAGTCATGTAATATATATTTCCACCCTCTACTGCCTCCGTTTTAATCATCAGCCCACAAATCGAACAAAGCACTACGCAAATGAGGATAATGCATTAACCTTGACATTAAAACAATGTCAAATCATGATAAAT
>JAEIHY010012923.1:0-15358 GCA_018904565.1 Drosophila tsacasi | reverse complement strand
TATATAACAATATACAAATATTCTTAAAAATTTGTCAACTAATTTCTCTTTATTTCCACTGTATTCTGTAAAGTGCGAAGCGGATTTAGCCTTCGTGTGGCACATATAAAACAATATGCGTACCAATCTCTAAGCCGGGCTCGTTAAATGATTTGCGTCTGTTTTACACCCCTTGGCCCTCCTGCTCTTGGCCCCTTGGTATTAGCCCGTATTAGCCCAAAAAAAGTAAAAAAAAAACACCAAACTGTTATGGGTAGTTGAAAAAAACAACAACATAAAAAAAAAGAAATGTAAAACGCAGATTACCTGCAGAGAGCATAAAAACACGCCAGGAAAAAGTAAAAAAGAATACATTTCAAGCTCAAATATTGATTAAGCCGTAAAAATTGGTTGCCAAAAACGGCAACGGCCCAAATGCTTTACATAAAACTCTGCTCAATTGGCTGTAAAATCTGATAATCCGAGGGGGTTTCCAGATGGGAAATGTGAACTTGCAGCCAACATTGTTGCATCAACAAGTTGGCCAAACAAGTACAGCCATCGCGCGAACAAAGCCGCACAGATCGTCTCGTCTATGTGCAACTAGCCACATGCCGCATATATAAAGCCTTAAGTATGTGCATGTTGCTCTGCTGCTGTTGCTTATTTATGTGTATTTGTATGTATAAAGTCGCATAATTCTGCAGGATGTTTGGCGAAGCGACGGGCAACAGGGGAGGCAATGCAGCAGTTAGTCGAACGGCTCAGGCATGCAACAGGCAATGAATCTCAATCTTGGCCAGAACCCACCAACAGCTAAAGCTCTCTAGCAGCGGCAACAATAACAACAGATCTAAAAGCCAAAGCTAGAGGAGAAGAGCGGCCAAGAAGAGCTACCAGCTCCCCAGTGCCGTTGACTTTGGCGATTCAAGTGCAACAAGCTGACAGACCAAAACCAACACCCGAGACTGAAATGGCAATAGGGGGGAAAAACTGGAAGTTTTAGTGGCCGAAACCTTAAGTACTCTAGGATCGATAGTAATAAGATAAAAATAAGCTGAATAGGTGATGGTGAAAATTCTACAAAAAT
Source organism: Drosophila tsacasi (assembly GCA_018904565.1). NCBI lineage: Eukaryota > Metazoa > Arthropoda > Insecta > Diptera > Drosophilidae > Drosophila > Drosophila tsacasi. Next base: position 14,289 of record JAEIHY010012923.1, on the reverse strand, counting down.
GCTCATCAATAAATAGTTCCTGTTCATAATGTATTCACAAAACGGCAAGGCAAGTAGAATTTTCTAAGTGCCCAAATAAATACACATACTTTAGTGGTACAAATAGCAAACCTGATTTCCTTAACTTCTAATTTAATTTTATCAAATAAATAAACCCCCTTTAAGGGTACAACAGGCAAAGCCTTCAAGCCGCAGACGACATCCAGAGAGCAGAGAGAAATATGCGGTAACAGCATTTACTAGTCCCAGTCCCAGACTCTCTGACTAAGTCTTAGTTCCAGTCCAAGTGCAAGTCCAACTGAAAGTCGCAGCTCTAGCCAAGCGAATCTGGCGACCCACCAAAGAGAGCCCAAAGAACCCAAGGAGCGAGTGGTGGAATGGTAAGATGGCGGAATGGTAGAATGGGTAGAAGACGAGGCAAGGAGCCAAGCCAAGCCAAGCCAAGCCAAGCCAGCGAGGCAACAACGAAATACACGAAACAGTCAACTTGCCACATTTTAATTCACTCGAATATTTCTTCTGCAACAGCAAGTATTCCTCTTTTTCTTATAGCCCATTTTGCTGGCCTTCTACTCCTAGCCATTTCTATCTCACTCTTGGCCATTCTTAGGCACTGACAGAAAATGATTATTATTTAATAATGGAAAATGTTATTGGTATTTATTAAAATTTATAGAGTATTTGTTATATCATTATTAATATACACTGGGGCAAAGACTTTTCATACAAATTCTTTTTTGGTGAACAAGGAACTGGTTAGAAACTAAAGCATTATTATATAAAAATAGTTTTAAGTATATTTAAAAATATAATACATATTATTTTCAGCAAGCAAAGTAAATAAATCCCAGCTAACATCACTTATTATTTCCAAGTGTAATAAATGGCAAAAACGCGCACAGACAGGGACGGAGATGCAGCTGGAGACGGTGGACACAGACAGATGCAAGTTGCAAGTTGCAAGCTGCAAGAGAGCTAGCTCGGGCTTCTTGCTGGGCTTAACTTGGCTCACGGCATTCCTTTCGACCGACGCCGCTCTTGGCCATAAGTCGCCGCTGGTATGTGTCGCCTCTGAACTGCCCCCACTTTCCACTTTTCCTAGCCAAGCAACCAAACCACATGGCAATAGAATTATGGTGAGCTGGGTCTGTCACTTGGTTTATTTTAACTCGAATTTATGGTGCCGAAAGCAAGATCTTCTGGCAAATGCAAATTGAGTGGTGGAATTCCCTGGAGAATATGGTTTGTGAAACGATCTTTGTGTATAGCTTTTATTATAATCATTATTTCTGGTGCAGCAGCGCCCATCTTTATTTCGATCTTGTCATGGCATCAACAAGATAATTGCCCCAGAGTATGTGCCCCTCCAAAGTCTCTAATCTTTTTCTCAGTTCAGTGGAGCATGCAACATGAAGGGGAGAAAGCCATGTTGCAGGCTGCAAGCCTCCCTTTTTTGGCCATGAACTTTGTGTTATTCCAGTAAGTATTTATGGTCTGCCCCACCACTCTTATTAATTTTCTGCTCGCCAACATAAATGCTTCTTCAACGTGAAGCCTCATTTTCACTCATTGACCCACCCTTGACCCAAAGCTCAGCACTGCAGCTCAGACTCAGACTCAGCTACGAATTCAGATGCCGAATCCGATTTCGATTTCCACACCCGGTCCAGACACTCGGACCATAAACCAATGCAATCTCTCATGGACGCCTTCCACATTGAAACATTTTCAATAACAAAATTCCAGCCAAAAAAGCCAAAAGGCAGTGCAGCAGCCAAAGGAGCAAGCCGGTATAAAGGTAAATCTGAGAGCACACGGCAAAAAACAGTAAGGAAAAACCTTTAAATATTGAAAATAATTGAAGGGAACAAAACAGTAAGGAAAAATGTTTAAATATTGAAAATAATTGAAGGGCACAAAACAGTTTCCTAACAGTTAGGAAAAATCTTTAAATATAAAAAATAATTGAAGGGAAATGTAAAATAAAATAAATATGTTAAGGAGGTGTATAAAGCAGTGAAAAAAAGTTGCTTAAATGAAATTTCTCATATTTTCTTTAATATTTTGTGCTCCTCTTTAATCACAGTGCATATAAATCGAGCGAAGAGCCCAGTCTCGACGCCGTCGCAATTATATTTGGACCGCAAATGAAACAAGTTTGGCAACTTTGGCAACGACAGGCATTTTGCGGCCCTGTGGCAGAGAATCGGTGGAATTACGGGGCGAAGTCGGAGGAAACAAGGGAATCAAGGGAATCCGGGACAGAGCGGGTTTAAATAGGAAAGGGAAAAGAAGAGCAGCAGCAGCATGAGATGGAGAGCAGGAGCAGGCATCATTGCATCAGCGACCACAACAGCTTCATCATCATCAACCGAGTCTGAGGATTTTTGCAGACTGCATTTTTGAGATTCCAACGCCCCTCCCTCGGTCTGAGAGAGTAAATGTGTGTTGTGGGTGTAGTAAGGAGGGAAAATAAAAAATAAAAAAAGGGAAACGGCAGGAAAAACATTTTGCAATTGCATCAATCGAAGCGAAGCCACGTCGTCGTCCATTAGCCCAAGTGCTATATATACACTGTATATATAAAAAAAATATATAGCCACCACTAGAGCTATTATCACCACGCTAATGGCTCGTTATGATTTGCCCAAGAAAACGAGTCGGAAAGTCCTGGCGTTCTCGCGTAATGAAGCATAATCTCATTGTAACCACTTACAACCAATAAGGGCAGCACCAACAACACACTAAGCGGATTGGGCCAAGAAAACAACCCACCCAGGACGTCGCCCTTCTGCTCAAGGAGGCCCAAAGGAAGCCAGGCAATGGGCGACAACTACTTGGCATATCCTGGCACACTGACTGACTGACTGAATGACCACTCAACCAATACGTATATAGTACACGGAAAGAAATGTCTATGATATATTTAAGCATATAAATGTAAACTAGGTTTAAGCGTTTATAAAGGGTTCTCCTATTGGGTGACAATCAAAAATATTTTTAACATGGAAATGGACCCGTAAAGTATTTACATTTTTTATCAATATCTCCAGACGAATCTTTCTATTGAAACCCCCTAGATCTTAAAGCTTATAAAAGCCAAAGATACCAACGGCATATATATGGTTTTAGAGTTCAAGGTGGCAAAAGATGCTTTTTTATTGCATCCTAACATTATGTTATTTTCTGTATCCAAATTTCAAGCAACTTTCTTGGCTCTTAATTTTTATAAATAACAATTTTTTCAGTCTTTATTGAATTTAACTAAGTAACTCTCCATTTATTGCCGTGTAGCAACCAGCACCCCACATTGAGTGGCACTTTTTAAGTTTATTTACCTCGCAGTAGTCCCTTCCTGAGTCCTGCGATTCCCCGATTCCTGGCTATTGATGTGGGCCGAGCTTTTCATTAGCGTGATTTGGCCAGAAAAGCATTATGTTTGCCACTTGACAGAAGTATTTCATTTCATTCCCTCATTCTCGAGTTCTCTCATTTTTTCTATTTGACAAAAGGAAACTTGTTATATGCCTAATTTGAGCCAAGTGTGAATGGCGTTGAAAAGCTGCCTTAGCATATTTGGTTTAATTTCTGAAGAGAGAGTGAAGAGAGTCCTTCAAAAGGATGCCACTGATATCACATCTATTTTGTGTTCTTTTGTTGTAATTATTCCACTAACAATGGGTTAGTATTTAAAAAAAAAAAGGTTACGGCAACTAAATAGACAATGACTGGCAAGTTAATAGAGCAAGTTTCGGGTTTAATAGAAGAATAAAGGAAGTCTGGGTCCTCTCATAATCAGAAAAGAGAAAAAAGAAAAAATGGCGAAAAGGGATTTTAAGAAATTTTAATTTCAATTTAAGCTAAAAAACAAGGAAACATAAAGGAGCAGCTAACCTTGGAGGATTTTAGGTATGGAGAGATTCGTACGGACTAAAGGATACTCCCTAAAATTATTTAATGTTTTAATTGGAACACATTTGTGAGATAATATTTTAATGGAATCTCAACTATATTGTTAAATGATTGTTTATTTAATAAATTGTACTTTCCTTCCTCAACTATATACCCCAATTGCCACCATAAAAGCTGGGTACCTCAAAACACAGCAGACCAAAGCCGAAAAATGGAGTCAAAAGTCGTTGTAGAATATAATTTGGGAAGGTAGAAAAACAAGGAGCTCAACAGCATCGCCAACAATGGAGAAGATAATAAGACGCTGCCTTCGAAGCCAAGTTCTTACCTCTTTGGCGACCTTCGCCTTCGTTGCAGCCGGAAAGGCATACCGAAATGGCGAAGAAGAAGGAGAAGCCCTGATTGGAAGGAATTATATTGCCGGTTGAGACTATGGCTGCTGACTGCCTGGCACCGCTTAAATTGTGATTTATTGTGCTGCTTACGGTTCTACTGTTTGCCAGCAGAATGCGTTTACGGAGAGTGCATTTCTGGTTTCAGTTTAAATAAAAACTAACGGCAGCTCATTAGCCGCAAAGACTTCACTTTTTTGTTTGGCAAAAACGTTAAACAAGGGCCAGACAATGAATTTGAATGAAATCAAAAGCAAGCCACAACAAATGGCCACAGAGAGAGGGCTACAAGTTGGCTTTAAGCCATGCCGGCTAACAAATAAAGAGTAAGCCAGACAATGAAAGCGAAGGCCAAGCTGGGATTTTGATTTTGGTCGAAAATTAACTCGGAAAACATTTTAGAAAATGATTTTTGAAGTACTCTATCTTAGGGATTATTATTAGAGTTGTAAAGCTAACGAAAACCCTCTGAATTTAGGAATATATGATAATTTTGTAAATTAGTAATTTATCCAGGGTTCTTTTTAATTTTTAACCAATTTAATTGAATTAAGAAAACCTTAAACCTGTAACTATGAAAAAGTATTTCCCTTTCAGTGAATGCGTAAAATCCTTGGCAGGGCATAACAAGTAGAGAAGCTGACCAAAGCCTGTTTGGCAACTGCCACTGCAATAATTTTCTTATTGGTTTTTTTTTTTGCATTTTTATTCTCGTATGTTTTTGTTTTTTATTTTTTCGTTTTTGTTTATTTCGACGATAGCGCGCCATTTAAGGGCCTCAAGGCCAAGGTTTAACGAGCCAGCCGAAGACAAAAACAGAAAGAGAAAAGAGGCAACTCACAGAAAACTGATCGCAATCGGGGCCGAAAAGCGAGGCTTTTTGCCGGCCCTGTCAGGCACTGAGCCAAGTTCGCAGGCTCGAGAGGCACCTCCAGCAGAACTTGGCACACAAAGCACCAAGGCGGCGAAGCAACAGGAAGAAGTGGCATGCCACACGATTCCATGCATAATAAATGCGCAACTGGTGTGTGCGAGGAAACCGGTTTTTAGGAGATGCCTTTGCCAAACTGTTATACTAAACGAAGGGGCAATCCAGTCAACTTGGCTAAGAGGAAAGCTCGCTTGCTCTCTTTCTCTGTTACTCGACGAAGGGGCAAAGGCTTCAATGTTGGCCAACAGTCTGCGAAAAGGACAAAGGAGGGGAATGCTGCAGCTATTAAGCTTTCGGAGCTATGTTGGCTAACATAGGTAGAAGAGTGGCAGCGGGAAATGTTGGAAACGGGGCCGTCAGTTGGCCGACAAGCGGAGCAGCTATATTGGCCAACTTCCGGCGGCAAATCAGCGCAGCAGACAGCTAAGCAAGAACTGACGCGCAGTCTAAGTGGCAATGCATATAGAAAAATCAAGAAAAAATGTATTTTTAAAGATTGAAACCTAATTTTGTACAAAAAATGTGTTAACAAAAAAATTATTGCACTTTGGTGTAAGTTTTGCAAGATTTAGTTATAAAACTTAGTTCAAAACACTTTCAAAATATAACAAAATAAACCTCGCTTGGTTTTCTCTTAAAAAAAAGTATTTTTCGAGGTTCTTCCTATTTTTCCCTCAGTGTGAAAATTCTCCGGCTGGCTAAGCATTTGAATGGCCTCGCAAGAATGCAGATTCTAACAGCCAGTCGCGTTTTCCGACTTGCCTCTGTCTGGGCCAAGAGCAGCAACAGCGGGCAAGACCACGGCTAAGACGGAAAAGAGCCAGCGGAATCAAGAGCCGCTAGACAAGTTGAACCACTTGAGGCTCCCAAGACCGGGAAGAGTACGAGTACATTGACCATTTTGGCCACAGTGCGAAAAAAAAAAAAATCAACGACGACGACGAATTCTCCGCCTGATGACTGATCGCCGTTGGCCATGAGAAAAGTTACAGCACTTGTTGTCGCGTCGCCTCGAGCATAGCGTAACATTTCTCATGAATTGCAACTAAATTTGTAACAAAAATTGCAGACAACAACTCGTTAGAAAACGCGGTTTCATCAGCGTCTGGGTGAAAATGGGAACCAAGTTCTCTGGAGAAGAGAGTGACTTGCTTGGAAAATTATGGTTTTCACTAATTCACAAATAAGAGCCAAGTGTCTATAATGAAAATGGTAAATATTTGCACTTGGCAGTTTTAGAGAAGAAAGGAGTTTTACTGGGTTCTTTCAACTACTTTCTAGGAGACAATATACATATATAAATCAGACAAAATTATGCATAGAAACAGAAAAGATTTACAAAGTTAAAAGGAAAATCTAAATATAGATTTAAAGTTTTAAATAATAAAAAACTTTCAATTTAAGAGACAAATTTTCATGGAAATAGTATTTTAGGTAATTTTATAACAGTAAAAATTAGTTATCTTTAAGGGCAGAAACTTCGCATAATTTTAATTTAATTTAACTACACTTTTCAACCTAGTTTTCTTGTTAGTAAAACCCACAAAGTATTTTTCCGACGCTCATTTTAATTTCCCAGTTATTATAACCATCCTGGAATTCGCTTTTAACCAGTTCATTCAGCTTGGCAACAGCCAGCTTTGGAGTAATGCATTCAGCTTCAACTGCTGCCTGTCACGATCGCGACCACACAGCCATGGATATGGCCATAGAAGCTTAGTATCTGCATCTGTGTATCTCTGAATCTGCACGAGTATCTATCTTTCCATCTATGTGCTGGCTGGCGTTTATTGACCCTAATGAAGTTGGTGAAGCAGGGGCAGCAGCGCAAGTTCCCACATGGCTCGCGTTCGTGGCCAAAACAAAAGCCGGCGCGGCGTTGCATTCAAATTTCAAAGTCAAGCGAGAAGCGAGGAGCGTGTTACAAATGCAATATGCTTTTGGCCAAGTTCAAGAGGCACAGTCAAAGCCAGCCAGCAAGCAAACAAGTCCATTTGCGAAAGGTATTTCCCTCCTGCTGCTGCGGTTGCAATGAAAACCAGTTTTGGGACTGCATTTTTGCCGTGTTCTGTGCTCTTGCCACAAAAGCATTTAAGCAAAAGTCGTCGTCGTCGTCGTCTGCCAGGCTGAATTTCCCCTGCCCCTGTCCCTCAACTAGTGTTGCGGTCGATATAAAAATGTATGTTGTTCGACATGGCATTTTCCTTTTTGGCATTTTAATTGAAATGCTTCTAAGAGAGGCGGCCAACCGAGCCCTTGCAAGAATTTTTCACAAGTATTCAAATTTAATCGCACATCGTCGAGAAATCATCATCCTTTTAGGGTCCCGCAACAAGAACGAACATCAGGCTAATAATAAAGTTCTCAAAATATGCCAAACTTTGGGCGTAACAACAAAAGACAGAGCAGGCCAAACTTTAGCATAATAAATAAATAAGGGGAAGTGAATTTTCGGGGGGAAGAGAGCCCCCTAAATTCGACTGGGCAGACCTAATGAAAATAGATTTCTTATTTTTTCGCACTTTTCCTTTGAATAAATAATAATTTATCATAATTTGCCCAGATGTACTACTGATTTATATACACAACAACTTTAAACTTACGTAAAGCACGGTTTCAAAAGGCCACAAAAACTCACCTGAAACGAGCAAAAGAGAGGAAGTATAAAATCAGAATTTAATCAGCAAACTTTAAATAAAAGATCAAATGTAATTTAAATGTAATTTCCATATTTATATATATATATATGCCGCATTAAAATATTACCAGTCAGCAGGAAACCGGAGATGGGTGGTGGCATTGGCGAGGGAAGGAGGAAAGGAGGTGGTTTTTCAAGGGGGCACTGAGAAGTGGCAGCACCAAAGCTCCTCAATTATTAATGCGTTTTTGTTCATTGCATACTTTTGGGCTGCCAGCGAGAAATCAACTCACAAACACATACAGACAACCAAACACAAAAAGCAGGGGAAACGGGAATTCACTTTGATTTGTTCAGTGTACAGACACGGTCAAGTTAATAGAACAATAACATTATAAAAAGATGTTCTAAGAAGCTAATTTTTGTTATTATGAGAACAATCAAATACAAATTCTTACAACAAATTAATAGAAAATTTATTTTACAATAAGCTCGTAAGACATAAGTCTAAAAAATATAAATCTAATAAATAATAAAACTACAGGATTATTTGTTAACAAAAATGAATCATAAAACTCTTTTACAACTACAAATTACCTTTAATTTTACTATATGTTCTATAAAGACATAAATAAATTCAATTTAAACAATAAAATATAATATTTGATAACTAATTTATTTACGAAAATTATAATAAATCCTTTGCTCTATTATTATTTCCAAAGGTAAGTATTGAAGAAATCATATTAATTTAATTCAATTTCTTTCTACCCTCGACTGTTGAGCATTATGTGCAGTTTATTTGTTTTTTACTTTTTATTTTATTTTGGCCACTACGCAGCTCTATTTATAACTGCCACACTTAGTGGATTCGACGCTGTCACCTTTCCACTTGGCATGAGTTTCACATTTCAATTTGGGTGTATCCTCTTGAAGGGAACCCGAAGCCCCCTCCTGCCCTTTCAATTTTCCCCTGCCAGCAGCAGAAACAGCCTAATGTCTTGGGTGTTTTAGCAAACAAATTACTTTTAATTTTCAGTGACTTTGATTTTTGGCAGTGTTGTTGTCACTGCCACAGGCACAGGCACAATCATCCCAATACCACAACCCCTCTGCTTTTTTCTTTTTTAAACCACCTCCATCCCCCAAAGACACTGACTAGGCATCTTCATTATCATTGGTTTTAGTGGGCTCACTTTCCTGGCCTTTCTTTATTTTACTTCTGCACTTGTCATTTTTTTAATGCTCTTTCTCAGGGTAATTTGATTTAAAAAGAAGAGCGTTTTATTCTTAGTTAAAATATTTAAAATTGTTATAAAGCTAACAAAAAATTGTATTTCGTGAATTGTTTGTTTTCTTTTGATACAATACAAATATTTAATAGTTTACCCTTCTTTTAGAGTATTTCGAAATTTGCTAATCATTTATACTTTTTTTTTATTATTCCTTTTTTTATTGGTACTCTAATTTTGTTTTTCTTCCTGCCAAACTCACACACACGTGTGTGTGCGTGTGTGCGGAAAAGGAGAAGCTTGTAGATAAAAAAAAAACAAAGATATATAATGGGAGAAGGTGGAGTAAGAGGAGAGAAATGGCAAGCAAAAGTGACTGTTGAGTGACAAATTGTTTTCAAATTTGACTGTGCGTGTGTCTGTGTGCTTATTTGTGTTAATGGCATAAATTTGCATAAAAGCATTAACTGTTTATTTGCTTTACCGCCGCCGCCGCTGCCGCTGCCACCCCTTTGTGCAAATTTGCAAATTGGCCAAAAGAGAAATGAAACAAGGCAATACAAAAATTCAAATCACATTTTTTGACTCTCTCAATTCTTGGGATTTTCCACATCCTCCCAGTCCCACTCCCTTTCTGATTTTTCGCATTTTCCTCATATGAGCATCACTTGAGAGAGCGAAAGTGAATTGCTGTTGATTAGGGGGCGAAAAAGAGAGAGTGGAACGGGAAAGACTAAAGGAAAGATTCACCTTGCGAGTTATTGAGTGGATTCCTGCTTTTTCCCCTCGGGGCTCAAATGTAATTTTGTGCTCGTATTTATTTATTAAAGCCCCCGAATCTCGAAAAAAGCGAAACAAAAAAACTGAAAGGAAAACAGCCTCCTGATTGAATTGTGACAAACTTACCACCCGAAAAAAACCAACCCCCAACTCCTGCGAGGGCCAAGAATGCAAATTAAAATGAAGAAAGCACGAGGGGTTGCAAATAAAATCCAAACACTCTCACTCACACACACATGCATAAGGAATTACCACTAATAGCGTTCGGGGGTTGGGGTCCCAAATAATGGACCTTGTTTTTCTTCATTTTCCATACAGAAATTTGCCGTAAAATTGGAAAATCTCCAGAGGAAATAACATAAAAATTTGTCGAAAAAGCGAGGAAAATGAAGAGCGAGCATAAATTATTCAAATCAATTTCAATTTTGGGGAAAGAGAACATCAACACAAAAAAAAGTGGTAGGTGTAAAGTAAGGATTAGGTGCGCTCAAGGACACAAAGAAAGGATTAAAAGTAACACACATAATGCAAGCCACTAAAAGGGAGGGAGAAAACTGTGACTACAGAGGAAAGAATTGAGGAAAATAATTTTAATTAATTTTAAATCAATAATATAACCGGTTTGAAAACGAAATTACAATTTAAAAAAATAGCAGAGCATTGATTTCTAATTTATTAAAATTGTTATTTAAATATTTTAAAAAAGATAATAAAAAAAATGCATAAGAGGCCACAATCCCCAAAATTATACAAAAAACCTCGAAATATTTAAAAAATATATTGCGAGACCTATTTTTTTAGCTTAAAGTGTATACAAAAAAGTGGGAGGTAGATAGCCAATGATGGGCATTAAGCCAGCTTAAAGACCGTAATATGTTGTGGCTGAAAATTACATCAGAAGCGGGACCGAAAAAAAGAGGCCGACAAAATTGGCAGCCAGTTAAAGTTGAGCTCGCGCTGCTTTTGGCTTTTAATTATATGCAAAGAAATGTTGAACAAGGCCGTGAAAAAGGCTTACACGCTAGGCCTCAGCGAAAGTCTTTCACGGAAAAGGACTAAGCCCAGTTGCGCCTTTGTTGGCTTTTATCATTAAAGAGACTTCTACCGAAAAAATAAAAACGAGAGCAAAGAAAGAAGCATTACAAAAAATTAACGCAACAGCACGGGCAGAAAATGGAGCCATCACGAGGGGGTGGCTGGGGAATTTTCACACTTTTCCTTGCAACTTTCCGCCCAACACTTTGCCGCCACGGATAAAGTTTTTCTTTTGACGGCGTCATCGTCTCTCGCTCTGTGTCGCGCTCTCATGAGAAATGCATGAATATCAAATTAGGTTGAGAAGTGTTAATTTCAAGGCGCCAAAGTCAGAGACCATCCCGAAGCCAGTTCCTCTGCGCTGCTTTTCCTCATTTTTCCCGTAATGCACTTGATGCGAAATTCGCTCGGACTACATGTAATTCATTAAAAATAATTTAACACTCAATTGAGTTTTATGGGAGAAAACATTTTGCAAATGCATTTGCCAAACGTGAGAAGCCGAAGCGGCTGTGTGTGGCAGAGATGAAGTGTGTCAGTCTGTCAGGCCCAAAATTATCGGGCTGACATCAACTAATTTTACTAATTAACGGCTCAATAACGTTTGACTAAACAACGCACACACAAATTGGCCAATTAGCAGGTTAACGTGTTCCCGGCGACAAATCAAAGCTGGAAGCGTTCGAAAATAGTTTCAGCTAAATTTAGTGTGTGCAAAAGTTAGGTTCTAACCATGTAATCGGTTAATTTCAAGCTATTTATTAAACATTTTAAGCTTCTCACTTTTCAAATTAAATTTAATAATAGTTAAGTGAAAGCAACAAAATATTTAACACAAAGATCAAATTGTGTCAATTATAACGATAAATATGGTATGTGTGCCACCAGTCTGGTTTCAAGCCCACAGGTGGCTAAAAGAGAGAATGCAAATGAGATAAAAACAAGGTTACAAATTAATTGTTTTAATATCTTTCCTACTAATATTAAAATTGTGCTGAAATTTTTAGAACTTATATTATAATGACATAAAATTTTCTTAGGCAACTTTAATTGAAAAAATTATTTTTTCCAAACAATTAAGCTCCAATCTCTGCTTCTCATTATAAAGAAATTCTATAAAAACACCATAAATAATAGGAAGAGAAGCTCAGGCAATTACATGCTAGATTATATCAAGTCCTCTGTCAACTGCTAATCCTGATGGCATTTTTCCTAGAAAAATTTCATTTAATACACTGCTTGACTGCTACTTAAGGGTCACAGGTTCAACGTACACATTTCCATTCCCATTCACGTTCACATTCACGGTCCCATTGCACGGAGGAGTAAATGTGCCATATAATTTGTTACTTTTTGCATATGTTGGATGCCATTAGGAGCAGATATATATATTATATATACAAAGTCAGAGCAGGAGCTGCTAATGCAAATCCCACGTGTATTTATTTTGGAGATTTTGTAAACTTACCGGGGAGCCACGCCCCCACTTTTTACCACCACATTACACACATCCGCCCACTTGTGTGTGCGTGTGTCTTTTTGTGTGTTTCTCTGTTGGTTTGCTGCTTTTGCTGCTCCTCGTTGTCATTGTCACGTGTGAAGTGCCATCGAGTGACACAAATGAAGTGGCTGCTATTAGCTTTAAAGCGAGCTGACAACGTTGTTGCTCACACACACCCAAACCCACGCACATCCCCTTGAAGTGGGTTAAACTTTGGTGGAAAGGTGCCTGCGTGTGTGAATGTAAACTATCCCTTGCACTGCGGATAATCCCTTTCAACTGGAATCAAAGGATGCGGGCATCAATTGGGACTGGGGATTAAGACTGTAACTAATCAAGCAAGTTAAAATTCTCTCTAGAGATTTAAAATCACTTAAAAAGTTTGTCCCAAAGTATGCAATGGAAATGTATTTTTTATTTGAATCATAGCATACTTTATGGCAGAAATAAAGAACATTATATTTACCAGAAAACTGCATAAGAAATAAGTGTTTATAGGTTATTTTTGATTTGGAAAATACAATTAATAAGGTTATACTTTAAAATATTCCAGATTCAATTTTAGCGTTACAAAAAGTTCTGAATCAGACATTTCTTTAAGCAGCTTAATTAGTAAACATTCATATGGCCCTAATTTCGCCGCAGTGCAGAAGTTAAAATGTGCTCCGCTCCAGAGAGAAAGATTGGCTTTGAATTTGGCTCAGACTTAAGCTGCTTGACGAAGGAGAGCCCTACGAACCATTCCTTTGAATTTTAGCCCCCTCCTTTGCCTTTTATCTGAGTAAATTAGCTTATCCGATACATCAAGGATGTTTCACCATGAGCCACCGAAGAGGCAGCTCGTGCTTCTTCTGAGCCAGAAGATGCTTCTGATGCTGCTGCATAATTTAGCAACATTTTTTCTGCCACTTTCATTCAATTTGCACCCGACAAATCTTCGGGGCGGGCTCTCACTCATTGAGGTTTTGACTGCTTTCGCACTTGGCCTGACTTATTCTTGGGATGGAGAGCAAAAAGGGCTAACTTGCTGCTGTCGACACCATGAAAAATTCACTTAAATTGTAATTTACTTGCAGTTGCTTTTGGGTAACCTTTTGCTTTACGTTCTGTTTCCCCCTCTAGACAAATCTGTTCCGTTGTCTGCGGATGTCTGTGCCTGCCTGCCTGGCTGCCTGACTGCCACATTGTACTCTTCTTGGTGCTCAAAAATTCCTTTTGAGAAATTGAATCCCTGGCATGCTGGACCAACACGAATCTGGCAATCCCAATCCGGAGTCCCAATCCACCATGTTTGTTTATCCACGCGAGTGTTCCTGACTCCTTAGTCTTCGCCAGCGTCTTCGTCCTTTCCATTCCGTCCTTCCAATTCCTGTGTGTGCTCGTGCATTTGTCTCCGCTGCCATAAGCACCAATGGGATTTCTGCTGCTTATCTCATTTTCAGCATATTTTATCAAAAACATGATGATATATATATTTCACGCTCTGTGAGCGGAAAGTCGCCCCGTCGGCCCTCAAGTATTTTACTCTAATTTTGACTGTCGACAGACAGTTTGATTGACTTAAAGTTAAGTGTTTGACAGGAGCAAATGCTTAGTTATTGTCTGTGCTAATATTGTCAGGGAATAAAGCTTGCTTATTAGATAAATATTTAGGCTGGGATAATTTTGAGGAAATTCTGGTCAATATTTAAGCAATTCGATGTGGTTAATAAATTAAATTGAGTTTCACATAACACTTTATTTATAGTTTTATGATTCACTAATTTTTGGTAATAGTTTCAAATTGTTTATAGTGAAACTTTATATACAACAAGAAAGGAAGCTAACTTCGGCAAAACGAAGTTTGTATACCCTTGCAGCTTACAATT